>QLPG01011992.1:0-12461 GCA_003314385.1 Gomphus sp. MG54 | reverse complement strand
CTAGCTAAGCGCCTGACACGCGGACTTAACAGCCGGTCATAAAACAAGGAGAGAGAAAGTACAAGGGGTCAATATAAAGGAGAAAACAAGGGAGTGAGGTACGCGATGGTCCTATGTGTCGTCTATCAAAGGAGCGGAACCTTGACTTTCAGAGCCTTCGGAGGTTCGGAAACACGGAACCTCGGAATGATGTATCGGACATCCGGAATTCGGTTATTCAGACTTTGAGCGATCGGAAAGGTCCCGGAAAAGGTGTGGGTGGTTGTGGGGGCTGGTATGGATTTATTGAGAGTATGAGCCATAACAGTATCCCTCCCTTAGGACCGAGCCCTCGAGGTCCTAAGCTTTATTTACGGTTGTAAGGGAAACCCTCTGGACTCCTCCAGAGTTGTCTCATGGAGAGGGCTAGACAGGAGGAATCCAAATGGGAAAATAAACCTATACATCAGAATCTGTAGGGCCAACCTCCTGGTACTAGGTCTGAAGCTTGGGCGCTTATTCCGGGTTCTAATCATTGTGCTAAACTTATTCCGGTCTCCCACCTGGTGGGTCCTAAATTCCTAACCTTCGGAGTATTGTCCATATGTGGAATTATCCATCGGTCACACGGGAGGTCACGGATATCATGGATACTGTGGAGATGGTGTGGTTGGTAGTGTGGACAATGGTGTGGGTGATGGATACTATGGGAGTTCAGCGAATGATGGAACCTGTGGATGTTGCTTGGGTGTGAAGGTTGAGATATTCCTTTCCAGTCCTCGGATCCTTGTTTCCAATCTCGGATTCGGAGCGGAGTTTGAAATAGGGCTTCGGATTTCGGATTCAGATTTGGATTTGGAAAGTGTCGTTCTCTGACTGTGGTGAATTGAGCAGAGTGGGAATTTCTTAGGCATTTTAGAACGTAATAGGCATTTCCCAAGCGCCCATGTGCAATATATAAAAGGGGGGTCTCCAACTCTTGGGGGCTCTTCTTGCTTCCCCATCTCGAGCTCCTTCCTGACCAACTGTTCAGGGTTTTCAGCCCCAGCAGGCTCAGCCATTTTGGCAGGCTTGTTTCGAGCCTCCTGGCTCACCTGCGGAATGTTGGTCACCTGTATAGCCGCACCAGCCCCCTGTAGGTCTCCCGCAGCATCCGCTACCTCTGTATCAATGGCCTGCCTCCCATCATCCTTCCTGGCTGCCACCTTGGCAACTGCCTCCACCCGCCCCTCTTCATTAGCCTGTTGTGTAGGGACTGCTCTAACCACAGCCTCCTCATCCTCCCTCCGTTGTCTCTCAGTTTCCTTCCATTTTTTTTGCATCAGCCTTGGCCTTAGCCACCTCTTCAGCAACCCGCGTAGCTTCTGCTTAGGGAAATGCATGGGTCAGGCCAACCCGCACGGGTCACCGGGTCGGGTGTCCTTGGGTGTGGGTGCAGGTCAAGCTGCGAGCACCCGTGACCCAGGCCCAACCTGGGGCATCAACTCCAACACAAATGCGACGAACATGTACGTGCATGCACCGACACAAACGCGCCGTACACGCATGCGATGCCATGAATGCGACGTACACAATGTATGCGCATGCGCTGTGACAAACATGACATACGCAATGCCTGTTACGCGCACATGCCGCCACATATGCGACATATGCGCTGACAGTAAAGCAGACGATCTCAACCATGTTCCAAATCAGACTCCGACGGCGCTCATCCCATATCACCTTCACTGTCGCCACATCACATAGCCAACCTCTCGCATCGTTTCACATCATTGCTTGGTTTTTGTATATAAAGGCCTCTGGCTCACCTCTGTAATAACAAGTAACAAGTTCACAAGTTAAAGCCCCAAGTCCAGTCTACAAGTCCAAGTCAAGGCTAGTCTAGAAATGTCTAGACTATTGTATTCAAGTCCAAACTCAAAGTCCAAGTCTTAGTCAGTGTGACACATTCGCGTCTCATCAAGGTCACATCCCTGTCACATCACACCATATTCCGTTCACATTCTATTTTCGTTCATACATAGCCTTGTCACAGAGTATAATCCAGCTGTGCCGAATGACTGCGCTAGATTCTGCCAGAGAAAAGGACCGGTGCGTGCAGGCTTTTAGGTATTAATTACCTAGAGCAACTCTACAATTGGCTGCCCCAGAGAGGCACAGCATCCTTCTGTGACCTTATCCCTTAATTAACGTCAACTCGCTTCTTCTATTACTACCGCTACATCCATTTTCACCCAATTCCGACGTCATTTACCGTTTATATCGATATCTGCTCTCGATTAATGGCCAATTCCGAAAAACTTCATCTATTACATCACACGTGACTCACATCTCAGTACCGAAAGCTTCTTTTCCCACCTTCAATTCCCTTATTAGGCTAAAGCAAGCCAAGTCATATCAAACCACATGTGTCACTTGACTCATTTGGTATTGCAGTTATACGGCCTCCGACAAATTTGACACTGAAGAAGAACATCTAAATTAGAAGACTTCTTGGTTTCCTCACACCGAATCCTTGGGAAATCAAGACCACGTGCTTATTACCCCATACCCCACAGTGATTTCCAATCAAAGTCTATTACACTATTAACCTTTTAAGCTCTTTAGGTTTTAGCTATTTTTAGGTCTATCCCAAATACGACTTTCAAGGCCTCCCTTTCTTACAAGTCTATCGAATTCTATTCCTTTTCTTGATCAAGCACAATTCTCCGATCATCTCGACCAATTCATATCCCTGTCAGGCACCGGGAATGCCGAGGAGTGGCCAAGTCCTGCAGGCTGGGAATAGTGGCATGGCTTGAACATGCTTGTGCGTTGCACCCTACTTCCCATGCATGCCACTGATTTAGGACAGAGGGATACCCGGGAGAGTGCCGAGAGTGTCGGCCCAGGTAAAGGACTTGGGACAGGAGGAAGGGAGGACAAGAAGGCGTAAACCTAGTTGATTTCCAGAACGAAGAACCATCTACATACATTGGCTACTTATATAGGCTAATAAGTGAGATGTGGAACAGAGTGGCACAAGGAATGGAGAACAATAAGGTATGAAGAATCATGTGGAGGTATTATCCACAATGATCAAGAATAGAACAAGGAATGTGGACAACAATAGAACAATAAAGTATGGCCGAGGACAAAAGAGTGAGTGAGAATAGAATAATGAGAGTGGCCGAACATAAAACAATAGGGCCACTGCCGAGTGACAACAAAGAGTGAATGTCCCAAGGGTAAGCAGGCAAGGGGAAGGACAGGGAATAACAGAATGACAAAGGATAGAGGGGATGGAATGAGGAAAGTGAACCAAATGATGAACCGAATGTACTGAGCCAAGGCCACACACTGGTAAGGGTTGATATGGGTAAGGGTCGGTCGGTCGGTACTGCCGAGTAAATCAGAGCATGGTATTGTGGGCTTTACAATCCCCTACATCAATTCCTCCCTATTCACATGCCGATTACAATGTCTTCAACTCAAGGACATTTATGCTCTAAAATCGATTTCCCACCTCCAAGATCTCATCATGCACCAAAGACCTTCACTGGACGCTATGATGAAGTTGACACATTTATAAACAAATTTGAAAACCTTGCAAAAACATATGCACTATCCAATGATGATTGCTTCGAATACGTGTTGCGATATGTCAAAAGATCGGTCCAGGAGATTATTGAAGGTCTCCAGGAATATGCAGACAAGGATTGGACCAAGTTTGCAGATACCCTTCGAAGACTTTTCGACCATGTCAAAATGGACAAATGATTCAAAGAGAAGGATCTTATCAATTTCATTTCCAAGTCGTGCAAAGGTCGCATCCAAAGTCTTTATGATTTTCACAGGTACCAAAGAAAATTCGCACGCATCGGAGGATGGCTTCACCAGAAGAACAAAATCAATGACCAGGAGTATAGGAAGTATTTCTGGAAAGGCATCCCTCGTTCCACTCAGAAACAACTTGAAGATCTCATGCTTCAGGTTAATCCCAAGCTTCCAAGATCTGACCCCTTCCCCATTGATATTATCATCGCAGCTGCAGACCATATCTTTGACATTTCTAGGTTCTATGATGAAGACTCTGACGATTCCACTGGAGAAGATTCTGATGACGAAGAAGATACTGACCTTTCATCTGACGAAGAAGATTCATCTGAGGAAAGCAGTTCAGAGGTAGAGAGTGTGAAGAAGAAGAAATCCAAGGCCAAGCCGAAGAAGAAACTTAGGACAAAATCGAAGGCTAAGGATGAGCCTATAGTACACCCACCTTCTACCACTTCGAAGCATCTTAATGAAACAGATGAAGTTGCCGATCTCATCGATAAACTCCAACATCTCAATCTCAGCGACCCTGGATATGCAGCACTATATTTTCGAATTATATCGAAAGCACCCAACACTTCTGGCTTTCTTACCAAGCCCCGCCAACGTGCAGGTGAACCTTCACCTAGAGCCAATGCATCTACCACGAGTCCACCACAACAGACTAATAATGGCACATTTGAATGTTTCTTTTGCGGAGAACAAGGACATGGACTTCATCGATGCACACAAGCAGAAGTCATGATCAAAGCTGGCTCAATTATGAAGAGTCAAGATGGACACATTACTTGGCCAGATGGTAGTAATATCCTTCGAAATGGATCAGAAACAATCCTCTCAGCAATCAACCGAGAATTAGCATTCAGGAGTCGTGTAAAAGTCGATCGTCCAGCCTCTACAAACGTTATTCGAGAAGCTTCCCCTCTGGAACTTACATATCCAGCAGATGCAATGGACTATGAAGGATCAGATGATGAAGAAGATGAAAAAGTAGAAACCCTGGATCACGGACTAGTTTATGCACAAGAACTCTTTCCAGTTGTCAGATCCAAGGACACCAAGAAGGACCAGCCAAAGACATCCAAGTTTGAAGGCGTATTTCCCCCTCGTCGATCCACAACACCTCCCAACAAAGACAAGAAGAAAGAAGCAACCCATATCCGATAGCAGCAATGCTCCCTCCCCCACAGTTTTATCCAGGAGAAGTTGTCATAAAAACCTATAACACAGACAGCGATGATAACAAAATCATTGAAGACATCGTTATGGAAGATGCTACTTTGGAACCAGGCTCAAAGAAGATAAAGTGAAAACAACCTTCGACTCAGAGAGAAGACAAAGCACCAAAGGTAGCCAAACTTCCTAAACCGATTACATCTACTCCTCAGATCCTGTCACAACCATCTCAACCAGCTCATGTGCAACCCAGACCTCAATCTCAGTGTCAAAAAGATTTTGACTCTCAAGATCTTTTCAAGAAAATATATGGAACACCTATCACAATCTCTCTTCAGCAAATCCTAGGATCATCCCCTGCAATGGCAAAACAGATGCAAGAATACCTTTGCGTCACTCGTATTTCATCAAAACCACAAGTCAACAGCATTGGATGCGCAACACTCTATGATCCTAATGATGCTCATCTTATTTCACTTAGGATGACCTTTGACAATGATTATACAGTGGATACACTCATCTATTGTGGTTCAGAACTCGACATTATCAATCGACAAACCTGTATCAAAGCTCAACTCCCTATCAACACAAGTTTCCACATACATGCGCGATGCAGGACAATATGACATGATTATGCAAGGAAATGCCACAACATCAGTCTCAAAGCAGGAAATCTCGTCACTACTACAGATCTATGGGTAGGAAGTAGAGTTCCCTTCTCCCTCCTTCTAGGAAGACCCTGGCAAAGACGAAACCAAATTTCCATTGATGAAAGAGAAACAGGCACTTGGCTCTGTCGTCACAACCCTCATGGAGATATCATTTGGGAAACATGTGTAGTTCCAGCTCGACATGCAGAAGACTTCTTCAATTCAGCTCATTTTTTTGGAAAAAGCCCTCCATCTCCCAACATGATGATAGCCAACATGACACTCAATATGGAAGAAGAAGACCAGGAGAAACAGAGGACTTAGCAGATCAAGAAACTGTCCGGGATGATACTAAACTAACAACCGATACCCCTATACATCACTCTTTAATCATTAAACAATTCTCTCCACCTTCAGATGACCCTCAAGTCGAAAATACCCCTTATTCCTTTACCAACAGAAGACATTACAGACCAGTAAATCAAAGAATTCACCCAATCCCAGCTACATTTCCAGAAGATGCTCGTGTTATTCGTCGCTTTCCTGAAGATCTACTTTTATCCCTTCGACCTCTATCTCCAAATCCCCCAGAATTTGTACCAACAGAAAAGATTACCCATGATCGACTCAAGATTCTCAAGATCAATGAAGATGGATTTCTCAGCCGAAGAAGAAAAATTATTTATCATGGTGTTTACCAACAACCCGAAGGTTTTAGCCTTTGCAGATTCAGAACGAGGAACCCTCATTTGTGGCTACTTCTCTGACTATATTATGCCAGTCATTGAACATGTTCCTTGGCAAGATCCTCAAATTCCTATTCCCCCAGCTCATATCGATGAAGTGTGCAAACTTATTCAGACAAAAATTGACACAGGAGTCTTTGAACCAAGTCAAGCTTCGTATCGCTCATCCATCTTTTGTGTCCCTTGAGTCAATGCCACACTAAGAATTGTTATTGACCTTCAAACTCTAAACAGTTACTCAATCAAAGATGCTGGAATTCCTCCAAGTCTCGATCCCTTTGTGGAACCATTCGCAGCACATTCCATTTATTCAGGTTTTGATCTTTTATGGGGATACAATGCTTGTATCATTCATCCCAAAAGTCGAGATCTTACATCATTCCAAACACCTCTAGGACTTTTTTGTTATTGCTCACTGCCAATGGGTTACACCAATGCAGTTGCCAAATTCCAGAATTGTACCACATTCATCGTCCAACACGAAATTCCTCACAATGCCAATGTCATGATGGACGATATCGGAATTAAAGGACCTCCCACTCAATATGAAAAGCCAGATGGATCATATGAAACAATTCCAGAAAATCCTGGCATACGATGATTTGTTTGGGAACATGCCCTTGTAGTCAACCAAGTTTTACATTGTCTTGCTCATGCAGGTGCAACAATTTCACCAAGAAAATCACAAGTCGCCAGACCAGAAATTACTATTGTTGGTCAAAGAGTCAATTATGAAGGACGACTCCCAGACAACTCTCGAATTTCCAAGATTCTCAAATGGCCTCTCCCTCAAAATGTATCTCAACTCAGAGGATTTCTTGGATTAGCTGGCACGATGCATATATGGATTGAAAATTATTCCAAAGTTGCACAACCACTTAACCAACTTCTCAAAAAAGACATTCCCTATATTTAGACAAACCAGCAACAAGAATCAATAGATTATCTCAAACAAGCCATTTGCAATTCACCAGCTCTATTACCAATCGACTACAAATTGGGAAGACCCGTTATTCTTTCAGTTGATACATCAAACATTGCCATCGGATATATCATTTCACATATTGATGACAAAGGAAAGAGACGCCCAGTTCGTTTTGGTTCCATCCCTATCAACGCTTGAGAGTCAAGATACAGTCAATCCAAACTCGAACTCTTTGGACTCTATTGCGCACTATGCCAAAGTCGCTTTCATCTATCTGGTGTCAAGGGCCTATACATCGAGGTCGATGCCAAATATATCAAGGACATGATCAATCATCCTGATCTTCAACCAAATGCTACACTCAACCGTTGGATTGCAGGAATTCTGTTATTCGACTTTAGACTCATCCATATTCCAGGATCTCAGCATATTGGTCCAGACGCACTATCTCGACAGCTTCCTGCAGATGATGATACCGATGTTGACCAAGATATGGAAGATGATTGGTTCGACAAAGTTTATCTCAACTTTTCAGATCAAATAGACCCTTCAATCGAATCATTCTCAAGAAAAGGGTGGAAAAAGGTTCCCCAAGTTGGAGATTTGTCGATTCAAGAAGTTTTCCTTCGTCAGATGTTCACTTTCCTCTCTGACCTTGAAATTCCATCATTCTCAAAGCCAAGTCTTCGAAAAAAATTCCTAAACAAAGCTCAATACTATTTTCTCCAAGAAGGCAAGATGTGGAAGCGTACCCCATCTCGACCATTACAAGTCATACTGGATCCCAGTTTACGCACTCAAATCCTCCGACATTCACATGACAATCTAGGACATTGAGGAGTGTATTCTACAGCCAAGACCATATCAATTCGATTCTGGTGGCCCTCCTATTACAATGGTGTTATCAAATATGTTCGTTCATGTCACCAATGTCAAGTTCACTCAACCTACAAAGTCTACATTCCCCCCACAATTTCTACACCAGCCACACTATTTTCCAAAGTCTACATCGACATCATGGTTATGCCAAAAGCTCAAGGATACCACTACATAGTTGCAGCATGAGATGACCTTTCAGGAGCAGCAGAAGGACGCAAACTCAAGAAAGCAACAGCACGTGCAGTATCACAGTTTATCTTTGAAGAACTTATTTGTTGCTATGGCAGTATTGCAGAGATTGTCACAGACAATGGCTCAGAAGTCAAAGGAGCAACCTCTGAACTCCTTCGTTGTCATGGAATCCCTCATATTCGAATCTCGCCCTATAATTCACAAGCCAATGGAGTTGTAGAAAGAGGACATTTTATGATTTGTGAAGCCCTTATCAAAGCATGCAAAGGAAATGTTTCTTGATGGCCAGATCTAGTTCATCATGCATTCTTTGCTGATCGTGTTACAGTCAGAAAGGCAACAGGATTCTCTCCCTACTATCTTCTTTATGGAGTTGATCCCATTCTTCCCCTCGATCTCTTTGAAGCCACCTATCTTGTCTCAGGCTTTTGGAAGAACCTTTCAACAGCAAAACTCATCGCATTACGAATACGACAACTTGCCAAACATGATGAAGACATTGAACAAGCTTCACAGACACTCTATCGATCACGGCTCAAAAGCAAACTCGAATTTGAGAGATAATTTCAGAGAAGGTTATGGCGTGGAGAATACCAGGCAGGAGATCTTGTGTTAGTGCAGAATTCTAGAGTGGAGAAAGAGTTAGACCGGAAGACAAAGCCTCGTTATCTTGGACCATTTGAAGTTGTTCAACACACCAAGGGTGGATCCTATGTCCTCAAGGAACTCGATGGAACACAGTCACGAAGAGGAGTTGCAGCATTTTGACTTCTTCCCTATCATTCTCGAGGTGGAAATCCATTACCACCTCATGAGCTTACCTTGGACCAAGATTCCGATGTATCTGATGAAGAAGAAGAAGAAGATCCTGATGAAGAGTAGAGTTGACTGGGGACAGTCAAATTTTCAAGAAAAGGGTGAATGACAGTAAAGCGGACGATCTCAACCATGTTCCAAATCAGACTCCGACGGCGCTCATCCCATATCACCTTCACTTTCACCACATCACATAGCCAACCTCTCGTATCATTTCACATCGTTGCTTGGTTTTTGTATATAAAGGCCTCTGGCTCACCTCTGTAATAACAAGTAACAAGTTCACAAGTTAAAGCCCCAAGTCCAGTCTACAAGTCCAAGTCAAGGCTAGTCTAGAAATGTCTAGACTATTGTATTCAAGTCCAAACTCAAAGTCCAAGTCTTAGTCAGTGTGACACATTCGCGTCTCATCAAGGTCACGTCCCTGTCACATCACACCATATTCCGTTCACATTCTATTTTCGTTCATACATAGCCTTGTCACAGAGTATAATCCAGCTGTGCCGAACGACTGCGCTAGATCCCGCCAGAGAAAAGGACTGGTGCGTGCAGGCTTTTAGGTATTAATTACCTAGAGCAACTCTACAGCGCATGTGCTGTGACAAACACAATGTACACGACATATGCACACGTGCTATGACAAACGCGATGTACGCAATGCCTGTATATGCACACGCAGCCACGTATGCGACATACATGCTGCAACGAACGTGATGTATGCAACACCTGTATGCACATGCACTGCCACGTACACGATGTATGCACATGCACTGTGATGAACGCAACATATGTGCCGCCGCGTACGCGCCACTACATACGTGACGTATTGCATGCGGGTGCAGCACGCACCTGAGACCCATCGACCTGTGGGAAAAAACCCATGGGTTGATGGGTTTGGGTTTCCCATGGGTCGGGTGCAGGTCACCCACATTTGACCCATGGGTGACCCATGCCATTCCCTACTTCTGCTGCCTCATGGTTATGTTGTCGCTGAGCACGCTGCTGTCAAGTCCACGTACTGAGACCCATCTGCCGGCAGTGCTGACCGAGCAATCATCCTATACCCATGACCAAGTGCCCACATCGCATGCATAACACTTGGTGCACTGGTCCCGGCTCGGCACATCTGCCATTCACACTCCTTGGTCCGTTTCACCTCGGGACTTCCTGTCCTTGTATTATCCTCGGATATGCCCCCATTGTTTTATACTCGGCCACTCCTTATTGTCCCATCTCAAGTCATGATTCTATTATCCTGTCTTTTATTGTTCTATCCCCGCTTTGCATTCCTTGTTCTAATTTTATTCGTTGTGGACAATAACTACATGCTCTGCATACCTTGTTGTCCCACATTCCTTATTTCCACATGTCACTTCTTAACCTATATAAGTAGGACATGCATGTACATACTTCCTCATTCTGGGTATCGACTAGGCTTAGGCCCTTCTACCTTCTTCCCTTCTGTTAAGTCCTTGACTCGAGCTGGCATCATCAGTATCCCCTCAAGTACCTGTCTGTGGCAAATACAGTGGCATGCATGGCAAGTAGGGCGCAATGCACGAGCACGTTGAAGCCAACACCACTACTCTTGGCCTGCAGGACTTGGCCATAGTCCGCCCAACCTTCTCGCCAACACCCCTCGGCAGTACCGAAGTCTGTCAGTAACCCGACACTTGACAGCTGCTTATCCATCTCAGCAATATGCTTCTCATCTTCGTCGGTCTTGTAGCCCATTTTTGTCAATGAGGTTATGCAAGTTTCTAATAAGAGAGGAAGAATATGTCTGGGTGCTATACCCAAACCTTTTCATGACATCACATTTAGGTGGCCCAAACTCTAATACTTAATCTCCAGCTACTGGCTTCATGGGTTCAGCCACTAAAGGGGGGATACTGTCAAGTACACGTACCGAGGCCCGGTAGATTGGCAGTGCCGACCAAGTACCCAGCCAGTGACCAGGCGACATAGTTAATACACCATCTCCAGTTCGGCACATCCCTTGTTCCCACTCCCTATCCCTATTCCTTACCCACATTATCCTACTCACCAACCCAATAATCCTACCCATTCCACTCCTCACCCCCCAAACCATCTTAACTCAGGACATCCTATCCTTGTCTTAACTTGGGCTATGACCCCCTTGTTTTACAATCAGCCACTCCTGTCAGGCATTGATTACTGATGGACTTTGGTACTGCCAAGGGGTGTTGGCGAAGGCGTTGGCTTCAATGTGCTCGTGCATTGCACCCTACTTGCCGTGCATGCCACTGTATTTGCCACAGACAGATACTCGGAGGGATGCTGATGATGCCAGCCCAAATCGAGGACTTAACAGGAGAGAAGAAGGTAGAAAGGCCTAAGCCTAGTCGATACCCAGAATGAGAAAATATGTACATGTATGTCCTACTTATATAGGTTAAGAAGTGACATGTGGAATAAGGAATGTGGGACAACAAGGTATGCAGAGCATGTGGTTATTGTCCACAACGAATAAAATTAGAACAAGGAATGTAAAACGGGGATAGAACAATAAAAGACAGGATAATAGAATCGTGACTCAAGATGGAACAATAGGAAGTGGCCAAGTATAAAACAATAGAGTTGTGTCCAAGGATAATATAAGGACAGGAAGTTTCGAGGGGAGGCAGATTGAAGGGTGAAGACAGGGAGTGTGGATGGTGGACGTGCTGAGCCGAAACTGGCGTACCAAGTGTTATGCATGTGACGTGGGCACTTGGTCATGGATATAGGATGATTGCTCGGTTGGCAGTGCCGAATAGACGGGTCTCGGTACGGTACTTGACAACTCCCTATTATCCTTGGCCACATTCCTATTATTCTATTTTCATTGTTCCATCCCTGTCTACATTCTTTCATTCTAATTATACTTGTTGTGGACAATACCCACATGCCCTGCATACCCTATTGTCCCACATTCCTTATTCCACATGTTGCTTTTTAACCTATATAAGTAGGACATGCATGTACATATTTCCTCATTCTGGGTATTGACTAGGCTTAGGCCCTTTTACCTTCTTCCCCTCTGTTAAGTCCTCAACTTGGGCTGGCATCATCAGCATCCTCCTGAGTACCTGTCTGTTGCAAATTGGTGGCATGCATGGCAAGTAGGGTGCAATGCATGAGTATGTTGAAGCCAATACCACTACTCTTGGCCTGCAGGACTTGGCCATTGTCCGCCCAACCCATTTCATCAGTTCCAAAGTTCGTCAGTACCCAAATCCTGACAGTAAGAAGGCATAAACCACAAAGCATTGTATGGCTTAC
>QLPG01011982.1:0-18616 GCA_003314385.1 Gomphus sp. MG54 | reverse complement strand
TTGCAAATGCATATATGCTGAAAGGTGTGTTACCTTTCACAGCTTTACGGATGACTTTATACAGTGGCCAAAGGGAACCCCTTTTATCTAAAAAATGGAGGAGAACCAGTGATGGCTTTCTTGATCTAATCTGACGCTTTCAATCTGCTTTCCAATCCATCATCATCATGCTGATTTTTTTTCAAACGCTCCCCAGATCAGATCTACGAGTTCTAGAATACCGGATTTTGCATGGTAAGGATAGAGTCCAGAAGGGAGAGAATTATATTTGAACCTACTTAATCTAAAACAACGCCCAAAATTATATTCCTTCTTCTGGAACTGGCGCTTCCTTGCCTTTTTCGTAGCGGTGTACCACGTCTTCAACTTTACTTTCATCAGCAACATTTTTCTCTGCTACACTATCCGTCTGTGGGGCCTCTTTCAGGCACCGTTCACAAGTGCAAGCAAATCTCCAACCGCGAGCAAGTTCCTTTCGTCTTCTCAGACGACATTCATGGAGCGATTCATGCGACCCTTGTGTTACATCCACATAAGCCATAGTTAACTCTTGCCCCTTCTTGAGCGAATGATTGGCGATCAAATGTAGCGTAGATGTACCGTCGGGGAATGACGGTCGCACCGATGGATCACAAGAATGCGAGAGCTGTAACATGTCTCATTGAATGTGATGCTGCTTCTCGATGAGTTAAAGACGCACGTATGATGAGACTTGATACAGACCACAACCAGTCTGATGATTTGTTCCATACTGCGTACGGGTCATCTCCATGTCTTCGGGTCTCGTTGAGGATGAAGGCTGTAGAGTCATTGTGGGTGGCGAATGAGTTCCGGCACATTTCACAACTCACCTTGTCATTTCGACCGCTCCCGAAGCATATGCCGATTGCATTGTAAGCCATTTTACCTTTCAGGGTAGTATATCGCTCATCAGTGACGAACTGCTCCAACCCTGGCATAGCTGTTTCCAGCACCCGAGTGATCAGCTGGACTTCCTCGTGCTGTGTCGATAGTTCAAGGTACCGAAGCCTTTCAACATGGTCATACAGGCTATACCCCTCGTTTGAAGCTCCTCCGCTCGCAGTAATTGGAGTTTTCCCAGATGCGTCAGATCCAAGTTTTGTGATTTCAGCGGTTACTTGTCTGCCGATGAACCGGGCAACAAGAAGGGGAGTAACTCTCCCGTTGCTCACACTAGTTGCCAGCTCTTCCTGAGCCTCTCTTCTTTTTGGGTTTTCCAAATAAGATGCAGGAGTTGCAGCAGCAGACAAGTTAGGCAGTGGCGGGTCGAGGCCAAAAAGGAGATTGTGTGACTCGATGCCTGCTTTAGTCTGACAAGCCTTTGAGCAAAAAGCTGCCTTTAGTGGATCATCGGATAAACGGAGGGACATATTGGGATCAATGTTTCGAAGGCAATGTGAGCAATGTGAGCCTGCACGCTGAAGATCTGGGTCAAGAGCTGCAACTATGGGATCTTCCTACAGAATTTTTTTCTCTTGTTGAAAAAAACAGTGATGAAGACCACAGGGTACACGGTTACCTTATAGATGATTTCTCCTGCCATTATGTCCTTCGTTGCGATCAGAATATTTTTCTTCATGGTCTGGTCATCACCGATAGCCACTGTTGCAGTTGTGACTGCAACATTCATTTCTACCGGTGGGAAATTATCGTAATAACCTTTGTATGTCAACGTAAGTCTCTATCCGTGACACAAGAGACCCAGCATGCTCACCCTCGATGCGAGCCTGCATCTGCTCACGATATAAACAAGCGTAAGATAACGTGTATATTGGATAATGAGGACATATCCTGAGGTGTACACATGCGGCGGGGAGGGGCACGTATGCTATATCATGCAACAGTCTAAGAGGTTCGCGTGCCAGGGTCCGTGAGATTCTCCCATTCTTGTGAAGAAGCCTCGGAGGGTGGACCAGTACGGCTAGGCGAACTCGGACTCTTCCCTTCATCTCCTGAAGTGACCCCGCTGGCCCTCCCCGCCGTCATACCTGTTGCTGACAAAGGTACACTCACGTCTAGACTGGTCATCTCCATCACTATCTTGAACACTGGCTCTGGAACAGTTTTTTGATAAATCATTATGAGTTCCACAGGAGATGGATAGACGCGTAGGGCTCGATAAAATGACAACGCCGCAGGAAGATAAAAATTCACGCCTAAGCAATAAATGGACTTAAGACAAGCTCATGGAAGTGATGTTGGTATCACCTACCCTGAGCACAGAGTTGTTCACCAACACTGACATTCTGCATAAAGTATAGCTCTTTTTGTTCTGGAGAATCTGGGATCTTCTCATTTTTGACTTTCTCAAGGGCTTCACGCAATGCCTCTTTCGAAGGACCCTCAGTGGTTGACTCGTTAGTCTTCGTCGCTGTGCGATTAGCTTTCTTTTGTTGTTTCCCTGAAGAACATGCTTTAACGTACAACGAGTCATTTAAGTATAGGACACTTACGCAATCGTTTGCGAAAATTTGGGTCGTTTCTCCGTTTGTAGTCAAAATAAGCAGCATATCCAATAACCACAGTCAACGTAGTCACCGCAGCTACGGTAGCAAATGTCTTTGCGAAGGCTGATCTCAGGACTTTTTGGCTCGATGGACAATTTGTAGCTCACCGTCGCGCGACCCATCGCTAGGAAGTTGTTGGAGAGAAAAATTCAAAATCGCTACGAGCGCACGCAAGCTTTGTCACTGCCAATTCAACTTCCGACCGTGGCCGATACTTGACTTTTGTTGGCGTGTAATTCTGACTCTTCTCACTCAATTCACACTCGCAGTCCGATATTGATAAAGAAATTGAATAATGTTTTTTAGTTATTGGAAGAGATAAAGGTAGAATTAGCGCAGTAAGAGTTTGGGTGTATGATCGGTTGTCCGCGAGTTGGAAGATGCTGTATTGCTACCTCCATGCTGCTCAGATCCCACCACAATTGAGTCCGACCTGAGTCCGAGTCTGACCCTCCTACCTTTTTCATCAACATGTATGAACCTGCGTCGCAGTTCGTCGAGATCGGGTGACACCGCCGATCGTTCGAGCCGCCCATCAGTGGCGCGCGTGAAAACCTTCGCTTGGTGAGCGACTGCGGTCGACTCAGCAAACACAGCACGTTATACAGCGACCACATCTTCCTAGACGTTCACATGTATCTCTCAAGAATGAAAGTAAATGTTTTACTTCATTCTCGGCAATGAGGGCCATTGGGATGTGTGGTTGGGGCGATTGTGCTGGTTTGTTTTGGTCAATTAGCTATAGGTCATCTCACCTAGCGCCTTGAGCCTTGAACATGAGACTGATGCTGACAAAGCCGCTCGTTCGGATGATAACAACAGTTACAGAGACACTACCATGAGCTCGCGCCAAACATCTCAGGCTACCAGTCTTGAAGATGCCTTTCTTAAAGTGACTTTCACAGATGAAAGCCTCCAGGAGGACCTGGATGACAAGAAGGCGGGATCGAAGATGTACAACGAGTACATCGATCATTGTATTACATTCTATTCGTTGTGTCGTGTTGTAGTCAGGCTAAGACTCATGTCACTGTAGTTTCTGCAAAGGCTGAGAGTACGGAGGTGGTTATGTGCGCCGACTCACCATCTACCATGGCAGACCACTTATTTGTACAGTGAGGAAACTTTACGGAACCTGCACCCCAAGTCATCCCTTGTCTTCACTCAAGACCGTACCGATATTCTGGGCTTCCCGGATGTTGTATCAGCGCCCCTGCCTGATGTCCAAAGACTTTCTCAAGTTAGATTTGTACCCCTCCCCCGTCGTCTTTCGCTTCCAGGAATGCTAGTAGACCGTTTACAATACGCCATTTTCCGCCTTGCATGGAAGGTATATCATTCTTAAACCTCTAAAAAATTGTCTAAATTTCGCCACAAATAAGGAATATGAATTTTTACTCTACATGTTTTCCGTAAGTAGATTATGTGCTCCATCGCCCTTGATATCTTGTAACGATACTACTCACGGATAAAATCAGTACAATGAGGGAGCCTTCTCCATTGAACGGACCCTTCAGGTTCTTGTGCATGATCATGCCAGTGATCAGAATGCGCGTCAACTTCTCGTGGAAGCTGGTGTCTGGAGCCAGGAGCTCCACGAAGAAATCTGGGTATTCAATCAAGGTTATTGGGCAAAAGACCATAATCTTTGGCTTGAGGTCCAGAAAGCATCCTGGGAGGATGTCATTCTGAACGAGGAGTTCAAGATCGCCCTGCGCCAAGACGTTACTGGTTTCTTTGCTTCAGAAGCGGTTTACAAGCGGTTATCTGTGCCCTGGAAGGTAGAGCGATGTCACACTTTCTTGATTTTTTACCGATATGTAAATTCTAGCGAGGTTTGATTATGTATGGCCCACCAGGTATGATCGTCCAATTCTTTTCAGATCATTAGTTCGACAGCATATACCCAGGCAACGGAAAGACCATTTCTCTCAAAGCCATCATGAAGACAGCCGGTGTTCCGTCTCTCTATGTCAGGTCATTCCAAAGTAGACAGATATCATGCTTTCCATCTTTTTCCGGTATTTTACATCTTCTTGACAGGTTACATGGGAGAAGAAGGAGCAATGACCGTAGTTTTCAATATGGCAAGAACTTATTCACCTTGCGTGGTAATATTGGAAGACTTGGACACCCTTATCAATGACAGAAATCGCTCGTTCTTCCTAAATCAGCTTGATGGTCTGGAAGATAATGATGGTCTATTGATCATAGCAACCACGAACCACTTTGATAGACTGGATGCTGGACTTTCCAACCGACCTTCAAGGTTTGACAGAAAATAGTGAGCGTTCATATTGATGCCTGCTGGACGATATTCTTATGTACCGCTAATCCTACTGGTAGCTTGTTTGCTGATCCGAACATGGACGAAAGGGTTTTATATGTCAAGTATTGGCAAGATAAGCTTAAAAACAACAAGGACATTGAATTCCCTAATTCATTAGTCTGCGAAATTGCCGAACTCTGTGAAGGGTTTTCATTTGCATATCTAAAGGAAGCCTTGTAAGCTCCAGAGTTCTTTGTCAAGTTTGAACCATACTCACCTTAGATACAGTGTCGCTTCGTTGATCCTTCTCGCAGGTGATAAATCACTGGGAACTTTTGAAGAAGTGATAAAGGAGCAAATCAAACTCTTGAAAAAGCAAATGGAGAAGGAAGAGTTACGTGCACCGGATCGTGCTATCCCACTAGCGGGAGGCCGTCTGGAGGCATCTTTCAAGAGAATATTCGCTTGAAGTGGATCTTGTGTGAACGATGATCTCACTTGTATTACAGTTTTGTGACATTGATAGCAATCTGTAGTTCTCCACATCTGCTAATCTTACATACACTCTCATGTTCCTATGAATCCTTGGCCATTAGTTGTCACATAAGATCAATTTGATGGTCTTAAACCTCCCTGGGTAACCTGCTGTTTGCATCAGCAAAAATGCCTGGAGGCTCCTAAGGCTTGCTTGACCTAATTTCCCTTCTAAGATAGCCAAAAGTCTTATTCTTCTATGCCAAGATTCATCAATTCGTGTTAGACAGTCACAAATATTTTAGTTTCTTGTAATATATATGTAATGATTTTATTACTTTAACAAGATGAACCAAGTATTAGTCTAACAGGCCAAAGAAAGCCTTTGTTGAATAGTAATAAGAACCTACTTAATGAGGTTGTAAGGTCTACTACTGTTTGAAGGAAGGATTTACACCCCAGAGGTTCAAGAGCTATGCCTATGAGATGGCCAGAGAGGCCAGAGTCAAGGAGGGGATATGGTGCTGCAGTGTAAGGTGTCAATGATTTCATGGTGATATGAAGTGGTTCAACAAGTTGTTATGGTTGGTTTCCTATTGTTCAATGATCACATGATATAGAGGTATCATATTTTACCAATCATAGTAAAGTAGTTATTGTATGCAAGTCAGACAATATGGATTTTTAGATATCATGATGTCAGTCAAAAAACTATTTCTATTACTAGATTAGAAATATTTCCTGTAAATATGACTCAATAAATATGATTAGGGGCAGGGATTCAAGCCAGGATAGATTACTGTTTGTTGTAATATTTACATGTTTTTACCTACATAATTTATTTCCAATGCTATTATACCATTAGACTGGATTCAGGAAACATTTTGAGTCACTTTACATTCAATTACAACATCTTTTGGGGCCACCCTTTGAGTCATAAGTGTATTCTGTTATTCCTGAGCAATTCCTTACACTTTATTCAGCGTAGTGGTCATTTTTAATTGTTGTAGTTATCACTAGCCTTTGTAATTTCCTTAGTTCAAATATTAACTTCTTAATTGAACAAGGTAGGCTGTCATTAGTTCAACTCTTTTGTTTCTGATTCACGGCAGTGGATCTATGACAAACGGCAACTCTTGCACCAAGCATTGAGATGAGTTTGGTCTGTTAGTTGTGATGCTTTGTTGCTTTCAAAGAATATCCACAGTGGAGACCTGGGAGGCATGGTTGAAAAAATATGGGAGCCGAGCGAGGCATCTTCTTTTTTTTGGACATTATTACATAATGCATTCCCAGTTTGAGTGGTGGCGACTTGCCCGTGAAAGTCACGTGGCTTTTCGAAGACCACAAATTGTCACACCTGTTGACACTAGTCCAAGTCACACACTCCAATGACTGTCCGCCTTCGTATGTCAATTCATGGCAAACGAAACAACCGTATATTCCACTTGGTAGCGATTGACTTGCGCAAAAGACGTGATGCAAAACCGATCGAGACCCTGGGAATATACCGGCCGGCGTTGAAGCATGGTGAAACGGAAAAACGCGTAGAATGGAGCGTAGAAAGAATAAAATATTGGCTTCAAGTAGGAGCCCAGCCAAGTAAAACCTTCGAGAGATTATTGACCCTGGTCGGTGTTTTTTTTTTTTTTTGGTCCTACCTGTTCAATTGCACTCACTTCCATGCCAGGGTGGTATTGTCACCCAAGGCGAAGAGAGACCTTCCAGTATATCCTCGTCTTCTCACTAGTTCATACATCCTTTTTGATGACGGGGGTCATCCTGGCGCTTTATTTAGAGTTCATACAGTAAGAGATTTCTCCGACTTTCCTAGACCAACTCTAATATGCTAAGAATACTCAGTCTAATGGCAGATTCATTCGGGGCATACTGTACACTATTTACAATTAAACACTGCACTATCCACATCCACTATCATTTATCTCCGAAGGCCGAGTCTACTTCCTCAGCTGCACATCACGAACGTAATCTACGTATGATTCAAAATGCAACTTTGGCGGAGCAAAGATTGAAATCAAATGTTCCTCAAATACTTATGTAGTGTATTGATGCTTAGAACGCCACATCGCTATTTAGTTTTGCCCCCATTGTCAATCCCTTGATACACTTGCCCCCCGAAGAGGAGTGAAAGTGTCTCACCCCAGAGTCCCCTCGGAGTCACCCAACCATGCTTCAACTGATATTTATTTATTCCACTCCGAATCCTATGGATTCCAGTGTGGTGGGGACATCTTTCTTCACAGGGTCCCATGTCATAGTTTTGAGGAAGGCACTACTTACATAGAGCCTGGCTATGCGTGGTCAGTCGGTTGGACCCAAAGTTGTCATATTTTAAGGTTCAATTTTAATTATTCGCCCCAGGAGAGCATCCGTATCTCCGGTAAAGGAGTTTATTCTTACTGAACTGCCAAGTGAGGCTTATATACGGGATACACCTATTTCCCATGACCACAAGCCTTCTCCGACTCCACTGAAGCACGCTAAAGTTTATTACCACTGATCTCGTCGCTGATTGACTCCTGTACTTCTTATAGGGAGATAACTCCATTTGTAGTTGAACTGAGGCTTTTCTCCAGCCCACGAAGGCGGGACCGCACTTGTTAAATCAATCATGAAAGAAGTAGGTATTGCATTAGCTTAGAGAACACGCAATCACGCAGCGTTATTCCGATCCACCTGACGATTCGAAGAAATATAAGGTCAACAACATGCCGGGTCGTGGGAATTGCATCCGAGTCCGGATCGTGTCGTTTGGAGGTATTGAATTAATGCCTTAATACGGTCGTAGTTACTGTTGATGAGTCCTGCCGATCAGGGGTCCGCCACCGTTGATGTACGATAGCCGAGTTGTTGAGCGGCACTTACACGTCATTGTCTGCCGTGTAACATTGGTCACACATGCAATTGATTGGTACACGACGCAATACGAGACATGGATGCCACATGGCCACCAGATTTATCATCAGATTGCGCCACCGATCATGCACCAGAATTTGATCCATTAGAAATAACTCTATTTGTGGTTCTGAACTGATGACTAATCGCGGAAGGCAATACCTTCAAAGAGAGCCTTAAACCAGGAAGTTGGTTTCTCACAACGCCCATTGAGTAGGAATCTCGAAACGGATATGGTTGCAGAGGCATATACTGCCCTGCTGAGCATTTATTTCTTGGTTGATTTACACCGTATGAATTGTATCACCATGAACGAGAGCGAAAAGGTGACGCAGACCGCAATATTAAATTAACTTTGAAATTATGATGTGTAATATTTACGTGGATGGTAATCAATATTATGAATTCCGTGAGGTTATGCCGCGACAAGTGCATGAAGATTATAGATCTCCTTACGCACAATATAATAGACCTCAGATACAGTCCCCTCTAGCACCACTTTGCCTGTCCCGGTCTTCCTGACGGCCACCGAGTCGCTAACTGTCTCCCCCACTGCTCTAGCGGCTGCTCCGCCACAAACCAAAACACCCTCACCAGCAAATTCGGCTGAGATCCCGAGTTTCGCTAAGCGTGACTTCAAGACAGTCAATTTGAGGTCACCGATCATTGTTGACTGCGGAAGGGTGGCAATGGGACGCAACCCGACAGTAGCAACAGGCGTGGCGTCGTCACCGTTGTGAACCGCAGCTGCTGGTTCGAGTATGGGGATAGAGGAACTTGCATGAGTTGCGATACGACCAACTACAAACCCAACTTCGTTGTCCTCAAACTAGAAAGCAGCAGTTTCGGTCAGCCATCGGCCCTCGTCTAGAAGGATTAGCACTCGTACACTGGACATTTTAATAGAGGCTAAGAGTTCGTCGCTAAGGGATATGGAAAAGCTGTTGGTATGTTGTCCAATTTGGCATGTATCTCCGAGGGCTGGGGCGTATATATCTTTTGTCATTGACCTTATCGCACCACAACTTTCAATCAAAGACTCTGTGGCGTCCTGGGACGCATGTACGATAATCTGATATTTGAAAGAGGAAACATGAGTAAGGTCATTCATTGACGTTGCATTTCCTCACCATTTTACGAGGGTTCACTTGAGGAACGATTGTTTTTAATGCTCGTCCATCATTCAGTCCTTCCATGTCCACAAAGCACAACTTGCAAGCCAGCCGTAATTCGACGTTGTGGGACACAAACTTAGATGGTGGTTCAACTGCCGCCTTCTGGAGATGTAGTGATGTTAAAAAAGACCAAGGACAAATGCAAACTCAGCTAGGAATCACCTTGGCCTCATCTTCGGCAAGCTTACTACGTTTTGCCTCTCGAACCTCTTCAGTCTCAGCATCTTCTTCGAGTGCCTTCCCTTTACGGAGCCACATCCCAACATCGATTGTCTCTCCATACGTGTCAACACGACGTTTTCTTTCGACGTAGGGAAACATTCGAAACCGCTGAGTCTGGCCAGCTGCTGTTTTAAAGAATGAAGTTGTGCGCGAGACATTGCCCTTGAGGTAAATGTCATATGAGAGAAGCTGCTTCGTCAATGCTTCTTCTTGATCAAAAGCCCAGTCGCCACGCTCCCCAATTCCACCCGTGCCTTGTTTTCCCCCACGACGACGTGAGACTCCACCCCCACCAGGTTCGAGGACAGTTGGAGATGCCGCCATGTCCACATCACCGTCCTCTGTTTCCCCTTGTAGTGCATCATCTGATCCTGAATCGCTGTCTTCGGTGTCACTATCATCCTCATCGGCCTCAAGCATCATTTGAGTCCTGGCCATGGCAGCTTGATGGGCCGCCTCACGTTCCTTGGCAGCTTGCTCTCGTTGGAGGTATGCATCCAGTTCAGCCCCTTGCAGAGGTACTTTGGAGTTGAGCTAGTGCAGTTTCAGTGACCTTCTGGAAACCTGTGTCAATATATACTTACTTTGATGTTGATCATCTCGTCCAGCTCAATAATCGACCCTATATTACCTTTATCCCATCTTTCATCGTCGCCTTGGCGCTGATTCCATTTATCAAATAAGGAACGACCGAGTGTACCTTCTTCTGACCGTAAAGTAAGTAAGACTACATTATCTCGCACGGACGCGAAGTCAGCAAACAAGGCGCGAGATGATCCGTGAGACAATGAAGCAGGTACTGCGAGGATAAGCTTAGGTTTGCTTGAAGGGTAGGTGGCTGTGAGGGCCGATGGAGAGGAAAAGAATTCCAGGTGACTTGTAGAAAGTCAAAATGCATATATTTGAAAAGAAAATACTGGACTTACGGAAATCGTAGAGCAAATGCACCAAAATTTCGGTCGTCATCTGCTGCCGCCCGCTTTCGCTTTCTACCGTCGTCGCCTACGTCCTCTTTGGAGATGGTTCCACCCAGCCATTCCATCATACTCCTTACAAAGGTTAGCATTTCTTCTCCTGTATTTGAGATGAGGCAAATAGGACTTTTGAGCTTCGAGTACGACCAATGTTGGTCCAAAAGAACAAGCAGCTCGAGGAGACGGGTTGAGGCATCACAAGGGATAAGCAACGAGTTGGTGCGCAAAGTCGTTGTTATGATGTCTAGGTATATACATATGTTAAAGTTGGTATGGGAAAATTGAGAACACGCGATTGCCATCCATTTACCTAAAAAGAATGTATCACGATCCTTTCGACGGCTGCTGACGACGAGGGCACGTTCCGCATCAGTTATCAACAAGTCCGGGCGTGCGAGTGGTTCGAAAACCCCCACTCCTCCTGAAGAAGGTCGTAAGATCACTGTGCCGTCAAGATGTCGTTCACGAGTATGATTGAGGTCAACAGCATAGAGGATGGTGCCTGATGTAGGTGACCTAATCTTCCAGATGGTTCCACCCAGTGTATGGCCAGCACTATAGGGTGTGATCGTCAAACCCTGGCACTTTCCTGTGACAAACTAAATATATACGAAGTGAGTGTTGGCTCATCAAATAGACTGACCTTGAAGATGGGTGGGCTGCGAGTATCGTAGCGCAGTGAACGAGTCAAACGCGTTGTGCACTTGTTTTACTGTAGCAATGCACTTGCCACTGTTGTCCCCCTTGACTTCTTCCTCGCCAATTTGCTCTGGGGAATCGGTGTCGGCCTCCTTTTGCATACCAGCATCCACGTCCTCTTCGGACCGGAGAGCTTCTACGTGGTCAACAACGGCCATTCGAGCCATAGCTTGCACGGGAAGAGTACAATATGACGGCGCCCGAAGGTTCCATCGCGAGTAAGCATATGGAATTAAACCTGCATGACTTAAATCTCCGTGCGAAAGAAGGACAAGGTCAACAGTATATGCTATACTAATTCGGAATGAGTTTTAAGTAGGCTTAGGACTCACGTGCACGCACCTCTCTAAAGAGCGGATGTACCGATCCCAAGGAGCTTCTACCATATCAACGTCCTCCTCGGGCTGTATCGCCTGGGGTTCCGGATTCCAATCTGGGGACCCACAATCCAGCAAAATCCGTACGTCGTCTACCTGCAGCAGGTAGCAAAGTGGAGACGTTTGAGTCGATTGAGCCCCACCGGCTAGCGGTGTAAAGGTTATCATGACTCAGGCGTGTCCCAAGTGATGGTTGGAATATCCCCTAAGTGCTTGAATTAGCGGCGGAAAGACAAGGTTTGACCACCGTATACAACCCGGAATCAACAACACAAGATTGTAGTTTAACTTTCCAAACTCCGCAACGTTGACTTGTTCTTGCCATTTGTCTGCCGCTGTCTTCAGCTTATTACTGCGTTTCTTTGTGTACGTAGGCTGTCTATTCTCGCGCATGCCTGATGATTTATGTGATGCCTAGCAAATCTCTTTGAAAAACTTTGCGTACTCCGTTTCGCATCTTCATCATGGGTTTATCGGTCAGCAAGTTACTCGCAGGTATGTGCGGTGTCTTCTCAATGAATCTCCGTGCTCAATTTCTGGCACAGGACTGTTTGGGAAGAAGGAGATGCGTGCGTGTCATTGTGTGTTCTATGTTTATGTTGTGCGATATTTATTTCGGCACATTTCTGCAAGGTATTCTCATGGTCGGCTTGGATGCGGCTGGAAAAACAACCATTTTATACAAGCTGAAACTTGGCGAAATCGTAACTACAATCCCTACAATTGGTGAGAATTTGACTTGTCCCTTCACGTTTTATGCTTAACCAGCCCGACTAAGGTTTCAATGTGGAGACGGTGGAATACAAAAATATATCCTTCACTGTCTGGGACGTAGGAGGGCAAGACAAAATTAGGCCGTTATGGAGGCATTGTATGTAAAGGGATCACATGGCACTGAGTGACGCTGATTATGACGCGATGCAGACTTCCAAAACACCCAGGGCATTATATTTGTTGTCGACTCAAATGATCGTGAACGTGTTTCCGAAGCCCGCGAGGAGCTGCAGCGCATGCTCAATGAAGACGAGTTGCGGGATGCTTTGTTGTTGGTGTTTGCTAACAAGCAGGATCTGCCAAACGCAATGAACGCAGCTGAAATTACAGATAAACTTGGGCTGCATGGACTTAGGCAAAGGACGTGGTACATCCAGGTGAGTGAATGACAGTTGAAATATGATGTTCTCGCCTCAAGTAATCAACGCAGGCTGCTTGTGCCACGAGTGGGGATGGTCTGTATGAGGGTTTGGAATGGCTCAGCACTAACATTAAACGACGGGTGTAAATTAATGGCACTCGTGATGTCACCCTCCCTACTTCCATGTCACTCCATATCCTCATCAGTTAGATCGTTTCTCTTTTCTTGGCCAGTGATCATCTTGTGTATCATCAGGACCTGTGTCAATGCTGTTTGCTTCTCATCTCTTCAAACACACTTGTTGCACAACGCATATTTGTTCCACCTTGCAGCTTCAACCGCTCACCTTGCGCAATTACCTGTTCTTGAATCACCAATTGCTCAACTGATCGATACTCTCAGCTTGCTGCATAGGAACATTTCCTAATGCATACACTGTCCTGTGAACAGGTGTATAGCTATGACAGAAAATACGACACTAATTACTGACCCAAGATACGTTGTACATTAGCGTCGTGTTCCAAAGCGATCGAGCAGCTGAACCTGAACAATTGACGCGAAACAACAAACGATCTGATCAGCACTGTTCCGTTGAGAAAGAGAAATTTAATAGGGCTTGTGCCGATTGTTTTTCCTCTCCTTTTCTAATTGCTTGGCCTTCCGGTGACCAATCTCCACGGGTCTTATAGCAGTGGTATCGGCCTTCTTGAGCTTGACAGGTCTGTTTCCTACGTACTTCCCTGTAAATATTAACAATGAATCTCAGCATGTGACGATCAAAAGGTTACTTTGCAAGACGCTAACCGTCCATCTCCTTCCAAGCTTTCAAGAAGTCTTCAGGGTCTGAAAAGGCAACAAAGCCATACTTCGCCTGAAAAAAAAAGTCAACAGACGCAAGAGTACATATCAACAAGTCATGACAACCTTTTGACTCAATCTGTCCCTGATAACCCGAGCCTTCGTGAAAGAAGTATATTTATTGAAGGCATTCGCAAGCACGTCATCAGAGACGTCGTTGCTCAGATCGCCAACAAACAACCGAAACCAGTCTATCGAATGTCGGTTAATTTCATTTCAGTGCATGTCTGCACAGGATAAAGCCACTCACTTGGATCCCATTCAAGTAGTGTCTGGTCTTCCCAGACTTTACCAGCCCCCTTACGCAAAACCGTCGTGCGCTTTCCACCCTTGGCAACCTTTCCACCAGCACCACCTCTCTTGTCTATCATAGCTCCTGGAACGTAAACACTCTGCTGAGCGAGTATTCCTACGTCATACTCGTATGCGTTCGCAGGAACTGGGGCACTCGATGAGGGGCCAGGAAGTGAAGGACCTAGATAAGGTTGATGGTATGGATTTACATCGTATCCTTGGGATTGCTGAGCAGCGTACTGCGTATAATAAGGGTTTTGGCTCATGGTGGCAGTAGAAGGAGATTGCCGAATCAGCGGACCCAATATTACGTAAAGGTCAATATCCTCAATAACTCCTCAAGATTTCTATCCCCTCCTCAAAGTGAGTTTTATTCAAAAAAATTATTTATCCTGAGAAGTAGCCATGGTCGAGGTTTGAGGATATGCAGCTGTGAAAGAAGCAGCTTGGTTCAGAGCGATGGATTGGTGTTGCAAGACATGGATGCACTTATATGAACGCGTCTCTGACCTTATAATTGTGCCAGATGCCTTTCGTCAAGGTTGTAAAATCAAACGCTTACTTCTCTCGATACCAAGTCAAGTACCGTCGTCGGAGGGAAGGCAAAACCGACTGTAAGTTCAATATTTTTTTCTTGGTTCTCGCACTGACATGTGTGGACAGACTACGCACGCAAACGTCTCGTTATTCAGGCGAAGAACAAATAGTATGCAGTAATAGCTTTTTATATGGTTCATATTCTGACCAGTCACCAGCAACGCACCAAAGTACCGTCTTGTCGTACGCTTTACAAACAAGCAGGTCATCTGCCAGATCGTATATGCACGGATACAGGGTGACTTTGTCTTATGTGCTGCACGATCAACCGAGCTACCTCGGTATGGTATTAAGCATGGTTTGACAAACTGGACAGCTGGTATGTGAAATATGAAATCTGAAACTGCCTGTTTCTGATATCCGTTCAGCCTATGCTACTGGCTTGCTTGTTGCCCGTCGTGCCTTGACCAAACTTGGCTTGGCTGATAAATATCAGGGAGTTGAAGAACCAGATGGGACAGTCGTAAAGACCGAGGCCATTGATGAGGACGATGCTCCGCGTCCCTTCAAATGTTTCCTTGATGTCGGTCTTAAGCGCACTTCGACGGGTGCTCGTGTATTCGGTGCTTTGAAAGGTGCATCTGATGGCGGCATCTATATCCCACACTCCGAAAAGCGTTTCCCCGGCTATGACACAGAGAGCAAGCAGCTTGATGCAGAAGTGCTAAAAAAATACATCTTCGGTGGACATGTCGCCGAATACATGGAGAGTTTGGAAGAGGAAGACGATGAGCGGTATGTATTTTGCCCCATACCTAAGATCTGCTGGCTAAAATGGGTATATAAAGTTTCAAGAAGCAGTTTTCCACATACCTGGCTGATGGTGTCGGCTCTGAAGATATAGAGGAGATCTACCAGAATGCTTACGCCGCTATTCGTGAGGATCCAACCTTCAAACCAACTGAGAAGTCGAAAGACTGGAAGGCGGAGAGCACCAAATACAAGGTGCTTCGACTCACGAAGGAGCAGAGACAAGAGAACATCCAAAAGAAGATCAAGGCGTTCAAGGAGGGTGGTGATGCGATGGAAGAGGACGGTGATGACGATGATGACGAGTAAGGGACGGGAGACTGATTCCTGTGTTTACTTGTATGTTGCTCTGCCTTCAAAACGCACGACCGCTGTATGCGATATGCACATGCTATGGTTTTTATGGTATTTTACATAGCTTTTTGTCAGGGTTGGTGTCGTTACTGACCCGTCAAATGGGTGTCAACGGGCCAGTTGGTCAGTCAATTCAATATCCAGAAAACTTGAGGATCAGTAGCGCATATACTCAATTTGAGAGCCATCTTTGACGAGAATTCAAATATTTTACTATCACATGTGACCTCCGTCCTGGCTCTGGGATCACTTGTACAAGAGCACCAAGGCCAACTCAACTCAACGCAAACGTTTATGCAATTATCATCCCAACTACCATAGCGAGATGCGGCCGGTGCCGACCCTATGTAGCAAGCACTGTTATTTCTACCGGGAGGTTCATAACATGTAAAATCATTGTTAACACATTCAAAAAATTATAGCTAGGGAATTAGCCTTTTTCGGTGTCAAGGAGGAGCAACTCTTGTCCCACACCACCACCCTCAACAAATTTTCCCACGGTCCCATTGGCATTGTACGAGCCAGTAGGACCCAAGGGACTTCCTAGAGAGCTCACATAACACCCACACACCTTTACACCCACATATACTACTCCCTTTCCTTTTTTCCCCCCTTTTTTCTCTACAAAAATGGCCTCACAGCCTTCTCCCCACTCCTCAGGCTTGCAGGTGCCCGCACCACAAAGGCCAAATCGGTCCCCTACCCCAACTCTGCATACTGCCGCCCTCGACCCAGGAAATCCAGTTTCTGTTTTGGCCAGCAGAGGCATCACTGATGCCAACAAGACTGACCTCTCAGCCCTTACAGATGCACTTGAATCCTTCGGCGAATTCAAAAAGGGCAGCACTTACAACATAGGCAAGGATTGGGCACTCCAGTTGATTGCTATCACAAAGTTACTACGTGAGGCCACCCATCTCTATGGGGATCATTGCCCGGTATCACACTCCGATTTCCAAATGGCAGTTAAGGAGATTAAACAGGCGATCTCAACTCGGCCTTCTGCAGATTCTGCAGCATCCTACCCCTCCTATGCTGACATAACTAAAAACAGCCCTACATCCAACACCATGACGCCAACTAAGCCCACTAGCTCAGCTGAACTTCAGGAAAAACAAATTTTCCTCTCACTTAAAAACTCAAACAAGAATGCAAGACACCATGGATTTGCCCCTGTGACATTAATGTGATGGTGCAATGACAAAATAGGGGAGTATTTCGCTGATCCATGCAATGGGGGTATTGCCATGCCCTCTCCACTTTGTGGCATTTCTAAATCTGCAGCTGGTAATCTCACTCTCACATTCAAATCTATGGCAGAAGCAGATTGTGCACGTATCTATGCGGAGGAATGGGCTAGGCTGATTGACCCTGATGCTACAGTCTCACAGCGATCTTATGCTGTAGTAGCTCACAATGCTCCTACCTCTCTTTTGGATGATGTAGAAGACCCAGCTAAGGCCATACGGGAGATCGAAGCCAGCAATAGTGATACCATTGCATCTGATTATGCTATCACAAATATCTCCTGGCTCAATAGCAAAGATGCTCGTAACAAAAGTAAGCATGGACCACTAATGATCAATTTTAAGACCAGGGCAATGGCAAACCTTGCTATTGAGCAAGGCCTTGCAATTGACAGTGTTTTATGCAATGTAAGCATTTTTGTCCCTTGGCCTCTACAGTGTTTCCAATGCCAGGACTGGGGGCATCGGGTGATGGAGTGCACTGGGGAGGTGCATTGTGGACAATGCGCAGGACCACACTCTACCACAGAGCACTCTTGCACACATAATAACTCCTGCCCTCCAAACCAATGATGCACGATCAAGAAACCAAAATATGCTAACTGCAATGGAGAACATACCAGCTGGATTTGCAGCTGTCCTAACACAAAGTCTGCATTTGCTGTACAAGCTAATAGAGAGGAATACAGAACCAGCCGATATGAGTTGTGCACCCCCTCTATTTTCTCCAATGCAGGTCAAGGCCATAAGAAGCAAACTATCCCTCATGCTTCTTCTCCCCCTCCTCCTGATCTAAATATCATTCAAACGACGTCCCCCCTATCCCTTCCTACCAATGCCTGAATACAACCTACAAGATGTATTGCGTATCAAACAGCAAAACTACAAACACTCAAAGAACATTACACTTACACTTATTAATATCACTGATCCTGCTGAGTTTGATATTATCCTCATCCAGGAACTATATATTTACTCTCATTCATGCCTTACCATAGCATCTGCCTGCTGGTTTCCAATATACCCAATTCAACACTCAGATGATTCTGACCCTCTCCACTCTATAATCCTATTATCTACATGGCTAATATCTAGCTACTCTCAACCAATCTGGATCCCATCCTCTCTAATTACTGCTCTATCCATATCAACTCTGAGTGCAACTATTGATATTTATAAGGTCTACAACCCACCAAACACTGACACAGCTATTATTCATCTACAGGAGTAGTTTATCTCACACCCTACATATGCCAACACCTCTCTCATCTGCACCGGGGACTTCAACAAGCACCATGCAATATGGTCAGGCTTGAGCCATCACATACAATACAAGAGGAACGATACAGAGGCCCTCTTTGAGGTTTCGCACAACAAGATCTTGAGTTGTGTCTACCAACAGGCACTCTAACTTTCTAATCTGATAGCCACCTCACATGGTCAACTCTTAATCCCACCTTCTGTAGCTCTGATATATCCTCTTGCATCCTCAAGTGCTATGTGTGTCATGAAGACCAGATTCCAGGAGTGGATCATCTCCCAATACATACAACACTTAATGTGCAACTACCAAGAAGCCATGTCATGCATAGATATGATTCAAGAAAGTGGACTGGTGTTATGGCCCATGCAGCCAAACAAACCCACATTAACCCCCACAACCACCCGTACCGTTTCTGGGACCTTTCCAATCGACCAAAGCCCGAACAACCAATTTCCGGATGTCCGAAATACATTCCAAGGATCC
>QLPG01011981.1:0-11698 GCA_003314385.1 Gomphus sp. MG54 | reverse complement strand
GCGCAACGCATGAGCACGTTGAAGCCATGCCACTACTTCTAGCCTGCAGGACTTGGCCTGTATCCATCCGACCCCTTCGGCTTTCCCGAGGCCTGTCAGTATGTACGGTACCTGACAGGGTGTTAGAGTCAGGCAATGCACATTGCCTGAGGTCCTGGTAAACAGGTAATTCTAATCTTGGGAAGCTGAGGAGTGAAGGTAAATATTCAGGGCTGATGTTGAGAGAGATGGTGTTGCTTAATGTGTGTGTGATAATGTCAAATGAGTCAAGTATGAGGAGCTAGAGTAATCGGAAAATTTGGGAGATCACTAATAATTTTTGAGCATTATATGATTCAATGGGAGGTAAATTAGGGCTGAATATAGTTAAAATCTACGATAACAACCTTCCCTGAAGCATATCCAAAACATGCTTTGGAATTAAAAAATGAATATGTGTAAAAGCCACGAAGCTCAGGGGGGAAGTAGCAAGGTGCGAACGGAGGGTCTGTAAGAATCCAGTCCTTATCCCAAGATAGGGATGCGAGATGCTCCTCCGGGGCGACGATTTGAAACTCACCTCGGAAGATATGGGTGACTCGGCTTCCGTCTGGCAATGGAATGGAAGCAGAATCGAAAAATGCAGTCGCTTCCCCGGTGCTGAGGTTCCAGATATGAATTGAATCTTGTATTGCACCGAAGACGACTTGTGTTCCGTCGAGTAAAAAGGCGACGGAAGTCAAATCTACTCGATATCCCTTGAGTATATGGTCTGTTAACCCGGTAGTCGTATTCCATATCCGGACTGAGCCCTCTAGCGAGCCAGACGCCACATGTGTACCATCAGGGGAGAAAGCAACACACCACACGGAATCTGAATGTCCCTCGAGTATCTGCTCGACCTTCACTGTCCTGGTATTCCAAATTCGGACAGTGTGGTCGACTGAACCAGAAACCACACGTCTCCCATCAGATGAAAATGCAACGCACCGCACCGCCCCTGAATGGCCCGTCAGTGTGTGTCTTAAGCTGCCTGTAGCCACATTCCATATCCGCACTGACTTGTCGCCTGAACCAGACACGATTTGCTTGCCATCAGGGGAGAAGGCCACACAATTCACATAATCGGCATGACCCTCCAGCACACGCTCCACCTCTCCCGTGCTGGCATTCCAGATACGAATTGAGTTGTCTTCTGACCCAGAAACGACCCGTGTGCCATCAGGGGAGAATGCCACTGACGTCACCCAACGAGAGTGTCCCATCAGACGGCGCTCTTTCTTCCCTGGAATCATATGCAACGGGCGAGATGTGTTGGGTAGTCTTTCACGTGAGACTGGACCCGATTTTAATTCCTTCACATTCCAAATCCTGAGAGAGCAATCCATCGACCCAGAGACAATGCGTGTCCCGTCACAAGAGAATGCAACAGACCGCACTTCACTCGCATGTCCCTTAAGCACGTACTCTCTTCTTCCCGTCCCAACATTCCAAATGTGAATGGAAGAGTCACCCAAGCCAGCCACGATTCGGGTCCCGCCAGGCGAGAAGGCAACAGATCTCACGCGACTCGGATTTCCCTCCAGTATGCGCTCAATCTCCCCGCTGGTAGCATTCCAGATACGGACTGACCTGTCATAGGAACCAGACACAACACGTGACCCGTCAGGAGAGAAAGCGACAGAAGTTACCCAATGTGAATGACCCTTCAATATGTACTCTATCTCTCCATTCGCTTCATTCCAGATTCGCACCGTCATATCATCCGACCCAGACACGACACGTAAACCATCAGGAGAGAAAGTCAGAGACACCACCCAATCGGAATGCCCCTCTAGTTCCCGCTCTGTCTCCCCAGCAACCACACTCCAGATCCGAATGGACTTCCATGACCCAGACACGAGATGCATCCCATCAGGTGAGAGAGCCACAGCCTGCACCGCATTCAAATGACCCTCAAGTGTGCCCACCGTGTTTCCTGTATTTGTATCCCAGATGCGCACTGACGCATCATGCGAACCAGACACTACACGTGTCCCATCATGCGATATGGCAACACACCACACCCGGTCTGAATGCCCCACCAGCATGTGTTCCAACTCGCCCGTAGCCGTGTCCCAAATACGAACAGACTTGTCGTAGGAACCAGAGACAACTCGGCTGCCGTCACTAGAGAACATCACAGAATATACGGCTGCACGGTGTCGCATGACTTGCTCGGATGTCAGCCCCCATGAATCCGTAACACCCACAACGACTTTAGCTTGAGGTACGCTGTACAAGGATGTCGCATATTTCTGTCGGAGCAGGGATTGTTTCGGAATCCATGTCAACGCCGAGCGATAGGTGTTGAGGCAGTGATAGCTTATAGCTTCAGATCCCATCTGGAGGCAACGACGAGCATCATCGAACAACAACCAGTGCTTATTGTGCATCTTCCGGTATTTCTGTAAGATTGATGAGCTAGAATTCATTTCCAAACAGCAAACTCACTGATATCGCCTCTGTTGCCTTCCGAAGAGACTTGACACCCGATTCTAGCTCACCAAATGCACTGAGACACTCGAACCAGTGCAAGATATGGTTATCGGCAAATTCAGCAACACCGTCGAGCATCGTCGATGGATTTGCAGGGGACGACGCTTGCAGAAGATGAAATGCCCAATACACGCACGAGTATCGGAGAGCCTCCGGAATAATGCCAGGATCGGTGATTTCATGCGGCAGTATCCCAATTTTATCTTCAGTTAAGTCACAAATATTACGGCAAAGTGACTTATTCATGCATTGAAGACATTTGGTGGCCAGTTTATGGTGTGCATCCAATTCCTCTACGCTGTGCGCTACGCAGCGCTTGGGATCAACGATGAATTCACGGAAAGAGGCGTGGAAGATGGTGACACGTCCATCATTGGTAGAGGGAATATGGATTACCGACCGAAATCGAGATAGGTCAATCTCAACCTGATCTCGTGTCTTCTCTAACAAGGAAGCAATCCCACTGATGGACAATGGGATTTGCACACAGACCAATGTGGCAAGCAATTCCTGTCTCGCCATCTTTTCTGAGTCAATCAGGAGATTCCTGAATGCTTCCTCCATAATCAAATTGTAGAAACTGTCCAGAGATGGGAGAGGCAACACCGACTGTGTGAGTGAAGTTATACGCGTCTTTGGATTCACGTCCGTGTCGTCGATATACCGCACCGCAGTAGCAGCGTATATGAATAATCCATCCGACTTGTCAAGAAGACTCTTTATCTCGGGTTCGGTTGGCCAGGGAAGGTTAGGCTCAGAATATCCGTGCTTTGTCGCAGTATTTGACAGTGAAGATCTCAGGTAGGTTTCAATATCGGTTTTTTCGTCATCCAGCAATGATCCTTTATGAAGGGAGAATTTCTGAAGAGAAGATTCAGGATTGTGGTGGAAGGATGCAGTGATCCAGGACTCGGGTCGACTTGTAATGCAGAATTTCAGAGGTATGTCCACCACACCATCAAGGATTGCCTTGATCAATACCTTTACTTTCCTAGGTTCCAAGCATTCGTCCAATGCATCCATAACAACAATATTGCCAAGCAGATTTTGGTTTTCTGCGACGGGTCTAATGGGCTCTATCACCAGGGATTTGAACTGGTCAGAGATGGAGTTGAGATCGGCCACATCAGGTGTGTTCTTCAGAAGATCCTGCATTACTGTTCGGATCCCGGGGTTAGATCGAGCCAGCATGTTGGCAATTGTAGGAATAATCCGTGTTGCATCAGTCAATGCTGAGCTTGAACGAGAACAAAAAAAGCTGGCTCCGAGAATCTTCTGCTTATCCAAACGCTGGCTGAGAGTGTGAGCGATGCTCGTCTTTCCAGTTCCGAGCTGACCGCTGAGCCAGTAGACCTTTGCAGATGAAGCATCGTGCGCCCATCTCTCGAGACCATCCAATATCCTTACACGTGTGTTCTCCATACATCCAGGGAATTCTACATCTTCAGTGGCATTGCGTGTGTTGTAAGATGCCCGTTTAGCAGGATTGAGCAAGCCTAAAAGATCGACCGGAGGGTCTACACGGACGTGAGGATGGAAGTGAGATGCTCCAAGTCGTCACCGCACTTACTATTGGCAAATGATATATGCATCCTATCATTTGAATCTGCATTACACATGCACAATGTCTCAGCTCTTTAAGTCCCTGTTATTTTCCCGGCGACCACGCTCACTGAAGGTGACATTTGTCCAGTCAAGATTCATGCCCCCTGAAGAAGATGTAGATTCTGGTTCGGTCTGCAAGAGTTCAGACATGATACTGTTAGGTGATGATGGTATGGATGGGTCGACGCAGCGACGTGGGTATGTGCAAAATAAGTTCGCACGCACGGTTCTAGGGTGGCGACGCCAGCGCCTAGTGCCAATAGAACTCTGCGTGTCACTCAACATAATATCAAATACAACGCGTTTATTGTAGCGTTTTAGCACCGGTTTGGTGCCCTTATTATATTGATTGTTCGCGGGTGGCAGTGATTTGCTCACAATAATTTCTTTCAATCTAATAGTTGTCAGTGCTCTCCGGTGCACATGCAAGTTCACAATATACATATAAATAACAATATATACAATGCTCAGGACAGAGAATCACATCTGGTGCCTCCAGGCTCGACAACTAAGTTAGGTGGGCAACACTGGTCCTCGATGCAATAAGTAAATATGACATGTTGGAAATAGAGGCGCAAGAGTCTGTATTCCGTGACACGTCACGTCACTACACTAAAATTTTCTGCGGCATCTAACTACTTCCAGCGTTTAACGACATCGGCCTCAACACCTCAACGAAATATTTCAACACACCCCTTGAGGCCGACACCCCCATAATAAAATCAATAAAGGAGAGTGTATGATAGAATGGATAAAAAAAATAAGAGAACTTATAATGAAAAATTGATCAACTCAGGATCGCTGGTTTTCAACTGGTGTTTCTTCTTTTTTTTCTTGGGTATAATAAGCAAGGGATTGCTGCTCAGTTGATGAAGTGGAATTGTGCTTGTACCTTCAGCAGCTGCAAATGCAAATAGTTTGTCATCACTGTCAAGCATTGCAATGTGAGCTGAGTGGTTGAGAGTGCACTGCTTGACCTCCTGTGGCATGTTTGCAATGCAGAATTGTGCAATATGAGGAGGGCATCCACACCTATAGCATACCCCCTCACAGTTCCTTGTATTCCCCCAATCAAAGTCATGGTCATTTTCATCAGCTTTCTCCTTGGATCCCAAAATGCCATGCTTTCCTCTGGCAATCAATGCTGATTCTTCTTCCTCCTTCTTTACTGCCATTTCCACCCCCATCTTGTTGGCCTCATACTGTTTGAGCGTGGAGGCAATCTCATCAATAGCTGGGGATGTTGTCCACAGCATGAGTGCTGTGCAAACTGGAGCCCAAGATGGGTGCAACCCAATCAGGATTTTGTTGGTAATTTTGAGATCATCTGGTTTGTGGCTAATAGCTTCTAATCTGTGAGCAACTGTGAGGACTCCTTCAATGAAGTTTGAGATTGAAGTAGATGAATCATGGGTGATGGAATGGAATTGTTGGTGTAGGAGTATCCTATTTGTTGCATTGTCCTTTTAGTACTCAGCAATGAGTTTACTCAAGGCTTCTTTGCCAGACTTTGTGGTGATAATTGGTGAACGGTAGTTGGGGTTGGTAAGAAACCATATGATGGCATAGACCTTTTGGTCAGTTTGATCCCAGGCCAAAGCCTTTTCACCTCCAGGCCTAACACTATCAATATAACCTCCATAGCCAATCAGCATGAAATAGGTCTCTATCTCCTTCTGCCACTCATGCCAGTTGGTACCAGTGAGCTTTGAGAGCTGAGGCATAATGGTATGATCCATGTTGTAAGTGAATGTTGACACAAAAGGTTTTCTCTAACACAAAAGATTTGCTTGACACAAAAAAAGCAGATCACAAAGAGACAGATCACAAAAGGACAGTTTCAGTGAGATTAGGCATGACTGGGTCCCATAATCTGTTGGAAATAGATGTGCAAGAGTCTGTATTTCATGACACATCATATCGCTACAAGAAAATTTTCTGCTGTGTCTAACTACTTCCAGTGTTTAATGACATCAGCCTCAACACCTCAATGAAATATTTCAACATTGTTGGAATAATTCGACTGGCATGCATTGCTATGTCACATTAGTCACACTTCCTTTGTAATATCCCCATCTGTTTGCAATGAACCACCATCCTTGCTCAGGCCAAACAGATAATCTGTAACCCTTGTTCAGTGTACTTGGACATTTCAACACAAACAGATCATGGGTTGCTCCCGCATGCACTAACAGGGACCATTGAACCTATCCCAGCACCCTTTACGTGTGTCAAGTACCCGTACCAAGACCCGTCTATTCGGCATTGCCGACCGACCAATCATCCTATATCCATGACCAAGTGCCGCATCACGTGCATAACACTTGGTACGCCAGTCTCGGTTCGGCACGTCTGCCATCCACACTCCCTGTCCTCACCGCTTGGTCCACCTCACCTTGGGAGTTCCTGCCCTTGTGTTATCCTCGGTTACAGCCCTTGTTTTATAATCTGTCAGGAGTCGGATACTGACGGACTTTGGTACTGCCGAGGGGTGTTGTCGAAAGGTCGGGCCAAGTCCTGCAGGCCAAGAGTAGTAGCATTGGCTTCAACGTACTCGTGCGTTGCGCCCTACTTGCCGTGCGTGCCACTGTATTTGCAACAGACAGATACTCAGGGGGATGCTGAAGATGCCGGCCCAAGTCGAGGACTTAACAGAAGAGAAGAAGGTAGAAGGGCCTAAGCCTAGTCGATACCCAGAATGAAGAAGTATGTACATGCATGTCCTACTTATATAGGTTAAGAAGCGACATGTGGAATAAGGAATGTGGGACAACAAGGTATGCAGAGCATGTGGTTGTTGTCCACAACGAACAAAATTAGAACAAGGAATGCAAAACAGGGACAGAACAATAAAAGACGGGAAAATAGGGGCGTGACTCAGGATGGGACAATAAGGAGTGGCCGAGTATAAAACAATGGGGTTCCGTCCGAAGATAATACAAGGACAGGGAGTCCCGAGGTGAAACGAACCGAGGAGTGCGGATGGCGGATGTGCCGAGCCGGGACCGGCGCACCAAGTGTTATGCAGGCAATGCGGGCACTTGGTCGTGGATATAGAATAATTGCTCGGTCGGCACTGCCGGCGGATGGGTCTCGGTACGTGGACTTGACAGTATCCCCCCTTTAGCGGCTGAACCCCTGAAGCCGGAAATTAAAAGCAAGGTCCAGAACGCCTAAACGTAATATTGCGGATCACGGAGGAAGTTTCCGGACTTCTCATAGACCAACCGCATCTGTCCAGTCGTCGCCATCAAAAGTCCCCGGAACAAAAATGCACGCCGAGACTGACACTGTCGAATGGGGAAGCGACGGAGGACGGGTGACCAACGATCATGATGTGTCTTTAACCCAGGGTGCGGGGCGCGATTTGCGGATTTCCGGGGAGGCTACGGGTGGTGTGGATCGGGTGGGTGGGGAAAGTACCTCAGTGGAGAATGCGGAGGGTGCGGGTACGGAGGATGCCTCGGTGGGGGTCATGGGGACGGATGGGGAGGTGACTGTGGGGCAACTCGTGGCAGCATGTTGGGATGCCCTGGAGGACGCGGAGGATGAACAAGCGGCCGTGTCCCCATGGGCCGAAACTGCCGGGTAGGCAGAAAATCCCGGGACTTCGGGGGTCCCGAAGAATAATGAACGGAAGCGGGGTAGGAGCATGGGGCCCAGTATGGGGCCGAGTATACAAGGACAGGGAGAAAATGCCCGGGTGAGTGGTCATAGGTTTTCTTTTATTCCCTGCTGATTAACATGTTTGTAGCATAAAAGCAGACTGGCCCAGGACGAAATCAACCCGATGGCTCGAGTCTCCGTGGAGGGTGCGGATGGGGTGGTAGAGCCCCCGAGTAAAAGGCCGAGACGGGCCTGTACCCAAAAACCTAGCGGGAAGGCTATCGAACCCGAAGTACCGCTGGCTGGAGGGTCGGGATGGAATCGGATGCGAAAGATGGGACGGACGGAGAGGCTTGATCGGATGGAGGAGAGGCTGCATCATTTAGAGGATGTGGTGCGACTGCTCCTTGAGAGGGAGCCCAACTTGTCGGGACACCCGCGATTGGAGAAGGTGAGGGATGAGTTTCGGGAAGAGGAGAGGGAAGAGCGGGAGAGAAAGGAGGAGCAGGAGTGGAGGAAGAAGGAGGAGCAGGAGAGGATAGAGGAGGAAGATGTAGAAATAGACTAGAGGGAAAAAAATGAAATTTTGTTTATATTTTGTTATCATATTTTTTTTTTTTGAAGGTAGAGAACTAAAAGAAATAGAGGGAAAGAGAAATACAACAAGTCGGGGGTGCTAAGGTGTTCGGTATCTCGGTTGTGTCATATTGATGGAAGAGGAGTGGCGGATGGACTGGGATGGCTGTTAAGGGTGGAATGAGGGGGTATTTCTTTTGGGATTATGGGTAGTCGTAGGGTTGTAAGCGGAGTGTTTGGAGAGGGATCGGGGAAGAGGGGGACGTCATGGGTGGCGGAATGGAACGGAGGGAGTGGAGAACGGGACAGAAGGTGATGGACGGAATGGAGGGGGAAAAATGGAGGTGGTTTTCGGGAGAGGGATGTCTTTGGGAGGGGAGTTTGCGCAGTTTGAAAAGTTTCTAGCTGGTCGCCACCCCCCCCCTTTTAGGTAGACATCCCACCGTCTACCAAAGGTGTCGGCCTCTAGCCGAGAAGAATGGAAAAGGGTCAAAAGTGCATATGACACGCATATACGAAATGAGGACCGGGAACGGATGGGGACGGATGGGTGAGACCTTGGCCGAATGTGCCGAATGACAACGCTGGCTGAGAGGTCCCTGCCAAAAAACTTGCCAGCTGTTCTGGTATACAAGCGTGCACAAGGCAGTTGCATTGACTAGGGCTATTGGCGAAGCTTCCAGCGATGGAACAGGATCCTGTGTGAGGCTTTTGGAACAGTGGCAAATGCCGCCTGGACCGAGGCCATCGGGATGCACCTGAAAACATTAGTAGCTTGACGGATTATAATACTCCTCAATACCCTGTTAATCAACGGATTATAGTGGGTGAGCAAGTTGTGCCCGAATTTTGCTGACCGACGGATCTAGTACACGATGGACGGATGGGTGGACTGATTGTCCGGACGGAAAATCTAGTAAATGTATCTGTGCTTTGTTAGCAAGAAATACTAGATCGGAAAAAGGTCGTAATCCTAAACAAATTTTCAATATGGTCTGTAAGCTGATGCTGATTGATCAAGCATGCCAGACAGATTGCCGAGGGTGGGGCGTTGCCTTCCAGTTGGCCGGAAAAAAACTGAAGTTCTTCTGAACTGGGTGGTCTGCGAATCTATACTGGTATTGGGTTGGAATTGTGGTGGTGTAGATCTGTCTTGTTGGACAACCTCCTAGGAGGAAGACGATCTGGTGAAGCTATGAACAGTTCCTGATTCAAAACAGTTAGAGAGGCCACTGGGAGACCTGGTTGCAAATAAGAAGAATGAAAGGTGATTAAAAGGGTGTCTTGAAAGACCATATTCGTAAACCGTGAGTGCACGGAAAGTAGTGTGATTCTGGGTATACTGTCAGGAGTCGGATACTGACGGACTTTGGTACTGCCAAGGGGTGTTGTCGAAAGGTCGGCCCAAGTCCTGCAGGCCAAGAGTAGTGGCATTGGCTTCAACATACTCGTGTGTTGCGCCCTACTTGCCGTGCGTGCCACTGTATTTGCAACAGACAGATACTCAGGGGGATGCTGAAGATGCCGGCCCAAGTCAAGGACTTAACAGAAGAGAAGAAGGTAGAAGGGCCTAAGCCTAGTCGATACCCAGAATGAAGAAGTATGTACATGCATGTCCTACTTATATAGGTTAAGAAGCGACATGTGGAATAAGGACTGTGGGACAACAAGGTATGCAGAGCATGTGGTTGTTGTCCACAACGAACAAAATTAGAACAAGGAATGCAAAACGGGGACAGAACAATAAAAGACGGGACAATAGGGGCGTGACTCAGGATGGGACAATAAGGAGTGGCCGAGTATAAAACAATGGGGTTCCATCCGAAGATAATACAAGGACAGGGAGTCCCAAGGTGAAACGAACCGAGGAGTGCGGATGGCAGATGTGCCGAGCCGGGACCGGCACACCAAGTATTATGCAGGCAACGCGGGCACTTGGTCGTGGATATAGAATAATTGCTCGGTCGGCACTGCCAGTGGATGGGTCTCGGTATGTGGACTTGACATAATCGGGCATTTCCTATTGTCCTATCCTTGGGCATGTCCTATTATCCTGTCCTTTATTGTTTTATCCCCGCTTTGCATTCCTTATTCTAATTTTATTCTTTGTGGACAATAACCACATGCTCTGCATACCTTATTGTTCCACATTCCTTATTCCACATCTCGCTTCTTAACCTAAATAAGTAGGACATGCATGTACATATTTCCTCATTCTGGGTATCAACTAGGCTTAGGCCCTTCTACCTTCTTCTCTTCTGTTAAGTCCTCAACTCAGGCCAGCATCCTCAGCATCCCCCCAAGTATCTGTCTGTGGCAAATACAGTGGCATGCACGGCAAGTAGGGCACAACGCATGAGTACGTTGAAGCCAATGCCACTACTCTTGGCCTGCAGGACTTGGCCATAGTCTGCCCGACCTTTCGCCAACAACCCTCGGCAGTACCGAAGTCCATCAGTACCCGACACTTGACAACGTGTCGTTGCACTATTCAGCATTTTTCATCTCATTGCACTTTGTTAAATATACTGCTCATTCCTGATATCATTGCAACTCTCATTTTGTGGTTTGACTTTTCATGTTGAACAAAAATTTTGTGGTTTGACCTTTTGTATCAAACAAAATTTTGTGTCAACATCATTCCCAACTTAGATCATGCTGTTATGACTCAGCTCCTCAAACTCACTGGTACCAACTGGCATAAATGGTGGAATGAGACAGAAGTTGTTTTCATGTAGATTAGTTATTGAGGATGTATCGGTCATCTCTTCACACATTTGCCAGGAAGATTTCCATCCTACTCTATCACTTGGACCCTGGATACATGCATGCAACAGAACTTGTAATAGATCTACCCCCCACACACTGTGTTAAATCTGCATGTCAGGGCTTAGCTAGAGGCTTCCGGAAGGGTTTCTGGAGGGTTCCAAATGATTTCTGAAGGGGGTTTGTACTTTGGAAATGGAGGGGCTAAGGGTTGCGGATTCAGGATTGGAATCGGAAGGGGGATGGGGAGACAGGAAGTGCCAGGGGAATAGGGACTGTTCATGGTATAGAGAGAGATATGAGTGATTTGAGGTTACGGGGACTTGGCTTCAACTTATGTGTTGTGCTCTCCTTGATTGTCTGTCCCTAATTTTGGAAAGTCAGAAAGTTTACTGGAACTTAATCGGAAACTACGATGCAGAATTAAGTCGATATTCGTACTGGCAAATAGCCAATCAACTGGTAACTTATATACATGTATCTTGTCAAGATTCGGTGACGCCGAGATATTGGTTAAGTCCTGCAAACCGTTATGGGGTGGCTAGGCTTCAACGTGCTCTTGCGTTGCACCCCGCTCTTCCGTGTGTGCCACTAATTTGGAAAGCGAGAGGGACCTCGAGGGGATGCC
>QLPG01011972.1:0-20350 GCA_003314385.1 Gomphus sp. MG54 | reverse complement strand
TGGATCTTCCCTGACTTCAGGTTTTCTTCCAAAAACTCATCTAGCTGCTTCTGTTCCTCTAGACTGAGTGGGTACACCTTGCTGGAGAATGGTTCAGCCCCTGGCTTTAGTTCGATTGCATGATCCCACCGCTGTCGTTCAGGAAGGTTATTGTCAAACCCCTCCTTTGTGAAGACCCCTCTAAACTCTTCCAGGTAGTGTGCTGGCACCATTTCTTCCACTGTCCTCTTCTTCTTCTCCTTCTGTGCCTCCTCTGCCAGTTTCTGTGAGTGTGTTCTGGCTACATGCCCTTCCTCCTCCTCTGCATATATCCGGGTCACAAATATACAGTCTCCCTCCTCTAGTTCTTCCTCCTCTTCTTCTAGATCATCCTCCTCTACACCTGCTTTTGACATTCCACATTCCAAGGGACATCTGTCAAATGTCATCTCTCCTGTCTTCCAGTTGACACTTGGGTTATGCTTCTGAAGCCAGTTGAAGCCAACAATGAGGTCTGTCTTTCCGGTATTGGTGACTGCAAAAGGGAAGACCTCCGAATGGTTCTTTATCCTGACTCTGAGGGTTACTGTGTGGGTTATTGGTCCTTCTTCATTGTGGGTTCCATCTACATTGTAGATGGGTAGTGGTCTTGGGAGTCTTTCCATTGGCAAACACTTGGCTTTTGCAAAGCCTTCATCGATGTAGCACCCTGTTGCCCCACAGTCTAGGAGCGCTTCAATTGTGAATCCCCTTTTGTCTGTCAGTGTTTCAACAGTGGTGGGTATTATCACCGAGGATTGGTTGATTCGTCTGATCCACTGTTTTCTTCCCCTAAGCTCCTTGACCACTTCTATGCCCTCCTCTCTTCTCATCCCTTGTATGGCTTCCACTACTTCTGATGTCACTTCTCCTTTCCTTCCACTGTGTGTGTCTACTGTCTCAACACTTCCTGCCCCGACTTGTTATCTTGGTGTATCCTCCACAACACCCACTCTGTTGTTCCCTCTTTGGGTTTCTCCACCTCTTCTGCCACCACTACCTTCTCTTCTTGCTTCCTCTTCTCTTTCTTCTCCTTCTCAACTCTCAAGGGTTGTCCTAGGACAATTTCAGGTTCTGGTTCTGCACTTTCTTCAACTGCTAGTGGGGTGAAGTAGTTTACAGATATCCAGGGCGAGGAGGACGTCCTTTTCACTCCTTCCCCTCCTGAAAATCCTCCTTCTTCAACATGTCCAGCACCTCCTTTTTCTCCTCTTTTGTGCACCCATCCATCATTGCTCTAACATTCTGTATACCTCGAGGTTTGGGACAGTTTCGTGCTATTTGTCCTTGCTCTCTGCAGTTGAAGCATGTCACCACCCTCACTGATTTCCCTCGAGCCTGATCAATCTCCATGGGTTGTGGTCCCAAAGTGGGTGGGGGAGCGAGTGACTGAGCTGGAGTAGATTGTGGATTCCTTGGAGCCTGCCATATCCTTGGTCCTATAATCCTCCTTTTTGTCGCTTGGTATTCACGCAACTGGCTGTCAAAACAGAGGGCATATGACTTGCACTTGTCATATGTTGCTGGAATGGTCTCCAGTGTGTAAATCCGCTCCACCACCTGTGGGGACAGGTTCCTTTTGAGCAAGGCAACATATCCTTCATCATTATACCCCGCTTGTGACCTATGTTCCTCAAACTCCACAAAGAACTCTGTTGCTGGCCTTCCTCCTTGTCTCAGCTACTCCAGCTTTTTTTGAGCCATGTCTTTCTTGTTTGGGTCATGGAATGTTATCAGCAGCTCAGTACAGAATTCCTCCTAACTCTGGTAGCTGCATGTTCCTGCTAACAGTTCCCCTGTGATATGACTTGCCTACTGAGCCGCAAACTTCACTTTCATATAGGACAAGGCAAAGTGGATCTTTCGCATATGGTCCACTTTGAAATAAGATGCATCGTCCTCGAAGTTCAGGTAGAGCTCGCACAGGAAGATGTCAATCTTCTCTGATGAGCCGTCAAATGGTTCTGGTCTTGCAATTTTTCCAGCTGATGGGATAGAGGAGGTGGTTGTAGATGTCAGCTGGGGTGTTTGGGCTTGTAGTGATGCTAGGTGTTGGTTAAGGTAGTGTGTCTGGTTGTTCACCATTGCAGTCAGGTCTGCATTGTTTTGCTGCAGGCCTGTGAGAATTTGTTGTAGGAGATCAACATCCATGATAGGGTGTTGTAGGGATATAATAGTCTTGAGCTAATGTCAGCAACAACAAGAGCTTCAATACTGGAGAGCAGAAGAGGGAAATGAGCAATGATACTTGTCGGTGTATTGACCAGCTCAAGACTGAGCTTTAACTAATTACCTAAGAACTATACATATAGTCTGGCGGAGTAGCGGAGTCCAATAACAAGTAATAGAGAAAGGAGTGGATAAATCATGACAATCATACATGTGCATGTATAGTGCATTTGTGTCATATGTGTGAACATACATGTCATATGTGCACACATGACACTGTGTGTTAGGCCTAGGTTGTGGGTGCTCTCAGCTTGACCTGCACCCAAACCCAAGGATACCCAACCTGGTGACCCTATTAGAAGGGGCAATGGATATTACATTATCCGGCAGGTGCTTAGCTAAGTGCCAGCGAGCGGTGGAGTTCCCTTTAACGAACTACCATCATTTGCAGGTAAGAGTATTGTATACATAAAGTAGAATATTTATAATAAACAAACTACCATCACTCGCAGTGATCGCTCATGTGGTTGGCTTCCAAGTTTATTAGGTTATGGGCCCCGGACACATCTAAACCACGAAACTGAGTCACATCAATTTTTGTTCAATAAACGACCTACGGTCTAACAAATCAAACACTTGCGTACGACATCGTTTTCGAACCAGGATCATGTCCTCCTTATCTTTACAGACCACGTCTGTCACACTATCTCATTCCCACACTGCTCACTCGACCACTATGGCTGACATCACAGCACAAATCCTGGCGGCTTCGAACAAATTGTCGACCAATCGTTTCCAAGACTGGAAAGAAACCTGCATCAACAAGGCGCTTCAGTACGATGTGTATGAAATCCTTAATGGGTCGGAAACAGAACCTACGCTACCCGCTAAACCTACCTCTGATGACCATAAAAACATCAGAGATTTCAGGAGTTGCAGGAGCAAGATAGCAGGATATCTCTGAGATACCCTTGATGCCGGGCAACACACCGTTATTGCAAACATTGAACCGACGAATGCACATGCCATCTGGACCACGATCCTTGGTCGGTACAAGTCAAAAGACACAAACTGGCGACTTTTTGCCACCCAACAACTCCTCTCTCTTCGCATGAGTGACTCAGGTCACAAAAATGAGACTTTCTCAGAGTATGGCGCACGATGTGTTAGCACGGCAAACCTCCTTCGCAATCTACTCCCTCCTGGAGCATCCATGACAGCGGCAATTCCAGATGCTAATGGAACTATCAAAACACCAGCCGTGCTCACATTAGGATTCACCACCATGGATTTAGTTGATGAACTTGCGATTGGCATCATTATCATTGGACTCGGCGGCAGCAATGACCAGCACCAACTAAAACATACCCTTGTGCACAAGGGAGTCAGCACGCTGGATGCCGTTCTCACAGAACTTCAAAAAGCCGATAACCTTGTGAGATTGGATGACATAGCAGCAGCATCAACGCCTTCTGGATCTGCCGGTGCACTTGCCGTAAAAGGCAAAACAACATCCACCAACAAAGCCATATTCAAATGCTCGCTTCATGGAAAAAATACTACGCATAATACGAAGGATTGCCGAGCACAACAACGCGACAGGCAAGAGAGATCTAAAGACAAACCGGATACAAAACACGCTAATGCAGCTGATGACGGGAATAAATCCAGCGATTCTTCCGAAGAAGCTGTAAGCATCGCTCAAGCCGCCAAGCTAGCAAGTCCCATTTATCGCCGACGCATTTCCACATGTACTGACATGACTTGGAATGCAGACTCAGGTGCAACAGCGCATATGACACCCCATCGGGAATGGATTCGTGACATGGTACCATGCAGAGTACCTGTACGACTTGCCAACAATGACATTATATGGGCAACTGGCAGGGGAAGTGTTGTGTTCTCCCCAGTTATTGATGGAAAACCTGCTGAATCTGTAGAATTCACTCGAGTGTTATATGTCCCTAACCTTGAGAACAATTTATTCTCTGTGCTCTCTGCTGTGCGACGAAATAAACTCAAGATCATCATCGAAGGAGAGCGCATATCTTTTATCAAGAACAACATTACATTGTTCACCGGATCCATACATCGAAACATTGGCACACTCGATGGGACAACTCTATGACATTGTGAATGTACTTTTCTCACATGTACCACTCGTTCCATACTCCACCAATGCCTTGGGCACATTGGCAAGGATCGACTCGAACAACTCATTAAAGAGGACCTTGCTCAGGGTATTATTGTCGATCCAAAGAGTAAGCTACATGATCTGTGTGAGCATTGCATTGCTGGAAAACATCATCGCGATCTGTTTCCTCAACTCTCTTCGAACCGCTCAAGTGAATTGCTTGGTCGGATACACTCGGACATCCATGGTCCTCTACCGAGAACCCCCTATGGATACCGCTATTGGATGACACTTGTCGATGATAAAAGTCGTTTCAAAAAAGTATACCTTCTGAGGAAGAAGAGCGATGCATTCATGTGTTTCAAGGAATACGTGGCCAAAGTTGAACTAGAGCTCGGAAGAAGAGTCAAACAACTTCGAGATGACAAAGGTGGCAAATATATTGGAGCTGACTTCAACAATTACTGTCGAGATAAGGGGATCTCTTGCCAGCACACAACCAAAGCAACACCCCAGCAGAACGGGGTTGCCGAACGTCTCAATAGAACCCTTGCTGAAGGGGTAGTCAGCATGCTCAACCAAGCAAAACTCCCAGTGAGGTTCTGGGGACAAGCTGTTCTCTACCTCACACACATCCTTAATGTCACACCATCATCAGTGCTCTCTAACATGACATCTTACGAGGTCTGGAAAGGACAGAAACCTGACCTTACTATGTATAGAACATTTGGATGCTGAGCGTACGTTCATATTCAGAAAAGAGAGCGCGAATCTCTAGGACCTCGCACTAGTAAGTGCATATTCCTCGGCTTTGAAAATGGATTCAAGGGATGGAAAGTATATAATCCTACAACACATAAAATTTCAGTATCTAGGGACGTCATTTTCGATGAACTATCATTCCCTGGCATAACTGCAAGCACCGAAACCGTTCCATTACATGCCGTGTGGCGAAACGAACCAGGTGACCTATCCGAAAATGATGACCAGCAGCCACCAAATCCGGCATTACATGACCTGGATCCTGAAAACCCTGCAGATCAACTGCAACTCCCTATTCCCGCGCCACAACATCAACCAATACCTTGCACTCCAGCGGAACCTCTAATCGCACAAGGATCTCGCCCAATCCGGCATTCGAGAGTCATGGATTACGCTGAGTTACTAGGCTCTACTCGGCGCATGACACGCCCTGTTGCCCGCAGAGAAGCCAAAGTCAGTCAAATCAATGAACGGAACATCGATGAAGTCCGAGATGACGCACCTATAAGAAATGATCCACCCCAAATGGCAGATCAAGGGGGTGTAGAAAATGACAACCATGCGAATGATACCGATGCTGATAATGTTGCCATAAGCGACGCTGAAAAAGACCGAGAAGGCCTGTCCGACACTCACATTATCGAGTCAGTAAACTACGTATATGGGATGACAGACGATTTCATCCCACTTCTCGACGCGTTTGAGATTGCGTTCAATCTTTCCACCCAGCGAGCTTTTGGAGCTGCGATGTGCCCAGAGGATGTGCCAAGTGGATGGAAAGAGGCGATGGCAGGTCCAGACCGCCACAAGTGGATGGATGCAGCACAGACCGAAATAGACGCGCTTCTAGCAAACGGGACATGGGAACTAGTGGAATTACCGGAGGGACAGCAGGCAATCAGTTCGAGATGGGTATTTCTCATTAAACACCAAGCAGATGGCACCATTAACTGCTACAAAGCCAGACTGGTTGCTCGAGGCGATAACCAACGTCCAGGCATTGATTATGATCAGGTCTTCGTACCAACTGCCCGACTTGGGGCTCTTCGCGCGATATTAGCACAAGCAGCCCTTGCTGGAGAATTCATCGAATCTCTCGATATTTCAGATATTTCAAATGCGTACCTCAACAGGGAGTTAGAAAAGGAATACAACCTTTATATGAGACAACCCGAAGGGTTCCAGAAGCACTCGGAGAGTGGTAAACAATGGGTTTGCCAACTCATGAAAGGGATCTACGGACTCAAACAGAGTGGACGTCTATGGTACCACAAATTAAGCGAAACACTTGAGAAAATGGGATTCACTCAAATCAAATCTGACCCAAGTATCTATGTTTGGATTACGGATGACATACGTGTCATACTCCCAGTCTTTGTGGATGATATAACAGTTGTGTCGCACGATCAGAACAAGATTACCCTTATCAAGGATAATCTACGAAAATTCTTCAAAATAAAAGACCTAGGACCGACATCATATCTCCTTGGAATCAAGATCGATTATGATCGGGCAAACCGAATGCTGAAATTATCTCAAAAACAATTAGGGAAATGCATGGGTCAGGCCAACCCGCACGGGTCACTGGGTCGGGTGTCCTTGGGTGTGGGTGCGGGTCAAGCCGCGAGCACCCGTGACCCAGGCCCAACCCGGGGTGTCAACTCCAACACGAACGCGACGAACGCATACGTGCATGCGCCGACACAAACGCGATGCCCCGAACGCGACGAACGCGCCGTACGTGCACGCGACGCCCCGAACGCGACGTACACGACGTACGCGCATGCGCTGCGACGTACGCAACGCCCGTTACGTGCACGCGCCGCCACATACGCAACATACGTGACGTATGCGCACGCGCCGTGACGAACGCGACGTATGCGCATGCGCCGTGACGAATGTGACATACGCACCGCCACGTACGCGACGAACGCAACGTACGCAACGCCCGTACGCGACGAACGCGACGTACGCAACGCCCATACGCACATGCGCCGCCACGTACGCGACGTATGCGCATGCGCCGTGACGTACGCACCGCCACGTATGCGACGTATGTGCATGCGCCATGATGAACGCGATGTACGCGCCGCCACGTACGCGACGTATTGCGTGCAGGTGCGGCGTGCACCCGAGACCCGTCGACCCGTGGGAATAAACCCATGGGTTGACAGGTTCGGGTTTCCCATGGGTCGGGTGCGGGTCACCCACATTTGACCCGTGGGTGACCCGTGCCATTCCCTAAAAACAATACATTGTAAACATGCTTAACCGTTTCAAACTCACCGAGTGCAACCCGGTTTCCACACCAATGGATCCAGGAATCCAACTTAGCAAAGCATTATGTCCAACAACCAAGTGCGAAACAGAAGAAATGGCAAAAATACCGTATATGAATGCCGTTGGAGCTCTCATGTATCTTGCCATTGGCACCCGGCCTGACATCGCGTACTCTGTTGCAAAACTTGCACAGTTCAACAACAATCCTGGTAGAGGACATTGGCAAGCTGTGAAACACATGTTCAGATACCTTAAAGGAACCATAGATCTCAAGCTCACTTACCGATCCAGCAACCCTACATCTTCCCTTCAACCCTTCATCACCTACAGTGATTCTGACCATGCTGGATGCATTGACACTCGACGCTCCACCAGTGGATATGTACTAAAGATGGGAACAGGGGCAATCAGTTGGTCAAGTAAAAAACAAGCAACAATTGCCCTCTCATCTACCGAAGCCGAATATGTTGCCTCTGTTGCAGCTGGAAAGGAAGTTCTCTGGATGCGAACATTGTTAAAGGAATTACATTTCAATATTGACAATCCCTCACCAATAATGATGGACAATCGATCTGCACTGGCTGTCGTGAGAAATCCTGAGCATCACGGTCGGATGAAGCATATTGATATCAGCCACCATTGGATACGCCAAGTAGTCAGGAACAAAGAAGTAGAAATGCATTATATTCCAACAGGGGAAATGACTGCAGATATCCTCACCAAGGCACTCCCTCGAATACTAGTCGAACGACATCGTCTAGGACTGGGGATCATGTGAATATTACATTGAGGGGGTGTATTAGAAGGGGCAATGGATATTCCATTATCCGGCGGGTGCTTAGCTAAGTGCCAGCGAGCGGTGGGGTTCCCTTTAACAAACTACCATCACTTGCAGGTAAGAGTATTGTATACATAAAGTAGAATATTTATAATAAACGAACTACCATCACTCGCAGTGATCGCTATACATAAAGTAGAATATTTATAATGAACAAACTACCATCACTCGCAGTGATCGCTCGTGTGGTTGGCTTCCAAGTTTATTAGACCCATGCAGGCTGGCATAATCTGTGCTATTCCCTAAAGTGGTCCAACAAATCATACTCACTAATGTCAGTGATTATAAGAAGCTGACAATAATTGACATTTGGTCATACATTCTCTCTGAGGAACTATGACAGCTCACTAGCACAAATGCTAGTGTCATCAAACCTGGTACCACCAAGAAAAACCACAAAGAGTACTTCCAGCTTTTGTGGAGGAGCTGGTCACTGGGAAAAAGACTGCTGTCACAAAGCATGTGGCATTTTCAAAGAGGAAGCACACAGTGAGTGAAAGAGACAGGTAAATAAGAAAGGAAAGAAAACAGATGCAAAAACTGCCACATCAACTGTGAATGCAGTTACTGTATAGAGATAATGCATATTGCCTCCAGCAATGCCAGTACAAACTTTATTACAGCTGGCGATGACACTGTTATATTCTATGTTGTATATGAAACTAAATGGCTTCTAGACTCAGGCTGTTGTGACTACATCACACATGAAATCTGAGACTTTTCTAAGTACCATGTATTGACACCACCACAAAATGTGTACCTACAGTGGGTTGTGCGGGACGGCGGAGTTCAGAAAGCGGAGCTAAATAATTGTTTGAACTATAAAGGTCACGTGATCCTTCGCGTTGGTTGTAAACTCTCCTTGAACTCTAACCACCACCATCAACACTCGAACCTCACGCTTCATCGATATGAACCACATACCTGATCGAGAGATCCTCAGATCAATGTCCCGGTCTAGTATCCAGAAACTGTGCAAAGTAATTGCGCAACTTCTCTCTACATACAATCTACTAACACCTTCCAGGAATACGGTGTCAAGGCGAACATGCGCACTGACAAGATGATCAACGCTCTTTGTGACCTTGTTAAGTGAGTATTGTTTCTCTTGCTAACGTTGAGTACATCTGACATTATACTCGCCTCAGTGAAAAGAGAGGAGCTAGGAAAATGACCAAGGTCATCAGTTGCGACAAGGGTAACACTATCGCTATGCTACAGGAAGATCCTATCCCAGAAGAAGGTAGGTTGACTTGACCTTCTTCTTACTAAAATTTGAACAATATTTGAGCAGATGAAGGGCTCGGAATCGCGGCAGCCGCATTTGATCAACAACTGGACAGTCTCAACATAGGTATGTCTGTTCACTGTTTGTATACCGCACGCATTGACCCTGAGCAATGCTTGATAGCAGCTTCTACATCTGTCTGCCCTCTTTCTCCGGTCATCGGCGCTGCTCCCGGTTCACGTGCTGGTCACCAGACTCACCTCCGGGTTTCTGTACCCCCTGATGCGTCCTCCACCCAACCTCTGGCCCTCCAACACCGCGTTTCTGACAGCGAGATGCTTGCTCTCGCTGCTCGGGTAACTGAGCTCGAAGGTCATATGGTTCTTATCCCCGAGCTCATGGAATCTGTCGCCAAAATCTCCTCCTTGAAGGACGAGATCAAGCGTCTCGAAGACGTACAACGCACTTTGGTATCAGAGGTCGCATTGTGCACGGAAGCGAACACAAGCTTAGTGGTGCGGACTAGTACATTGGAAGGGCAGGTCAAGGAATTTTTCAGCGAAAACACCGCCTTGAGAAAGCATGTTATGGAACTTGACACCAGACTTCAAGACTTTGTGACCACAGCCGACCACAAAGAGCCTTCAAAGTTGAGTGTGACAAGTTCCACACGGGGACCAAAATCACCAGTAGCACCTGTGAAGGCTCTGGTGAACAAAAAAAAGATGGTGACACAATGTGCTGTGAAGTTGGGGAGAATCCAGAGAAGGACAAGGCTGTGGAAACAATCGGGGGAACCAATCAGGATACTAGGTATGTAAGCTTGCCTATTAGTCTGTGCTATGTTGATTTTCACGATCTTGCAGGCTCAACCCCCTGGTTCTGCCATTATCGATACGGTTCATCAGTGACCCAACTCTGCCGAACCCCTCCCCTGGACAGCCTACCCTCGGCAAGCGCGCCCGCAGCCCGACTGACACCCCCGACATCAGCCTGAGCGAACTTCCTGAAGATGCCACTGAAAAACAGCGTGAAGATGCTGAACTTGCAGCCATTCATCGCCTGGTCAAACCGTCAAGGAAGAACCCGCGCCTTGATACTGAGGGCAATGTCCAGCCATTTTCGGTCTTGAATCACGGTGCAGGTCCATTGTCTACATCTACCCCTCTTCAGCATCGATATCATTCACCTCACGGATTTTTCACGGAAGGTCGCTGTGCTCCAACACCGTTTGGAAGGACTAATGACAAGGAGGACCCTCCATTGCCGGAAGTACAGGAGGACAAAGTGTTGGAGTCAAATACCATTGCTAAGCCGCCAAAGAACCACCTGTCAGGTTTCATTGATGCTGCCCCGTCCTCCCAACCGAGCCACGCAGCGCCATCCAGCCACCTAGGTACCCTGCCTGGCATGGTTCAAAATGTGTATGACCCTGCCTTCTTCAGAGGTCTTTTACCTGTCAACTCCACACCCACATCAGAACTACCCTTTCGGCTCATTCCCACTACTCCCAAGGCTTCTAATCCCCCAAACTCGACTCGATACGCTACTGCAACCTTGAGTGCATCTAGGAAGTTCAACGCCTCTCTGAGCCCCACAAACACCTCTCAATTTGGTGATAGGGTGCAGCAGTCTGGGATGCCAGGCAGCATCAAAAGTGTTTCATCGTCCCATGCTCTACCGCCCCAGTCTCCCTTCCGTGCTGGTGGTCGTAAGGAGCGTGATGACAAGCACAACCCATATTTCACCCCTTCGCGAGGACCCTGTGCCAGATATCGCACTGGCACCAACCCAAACCGCAGATCCTCGGTTTCATTGAGGAGTCCCGCCCAGATGGAGACCGTTATGGAAGGACCTGAAGGCTAGACTGACGGTGGTGTCTGGCGCCTGCGGTCCCAACTGAGGACCCTCTATCGCAGTGAACTGGGGAGAGATACTTGATTGGGGAGGATTCGTTCCTCGTTGAGGCGCTTTCCGGTGGTCACTAGCATTAGTGGCACAACAATTGGGCGTACTACGTAGACGGGTGCGATTGGCGGCCATGCACTTGTCAATGACCTTTGTGTTCCCATTCTGTCTTGTGCTTCCTGTGCTCTTGATCTTTTGCCTATTATTGTGTTTTGCTTGCTTATTTCTTCACTGTGCCATATATTGACTGACGTTTTGTATTCATTGTTCCCTTTCACTGCGCTGCAATCTATCGATTTGGGCTTTGTATTTAAAAAAATTTTTTGGAGGCATCTTCAAGACAAATAATACCTGTTTTGCTTGCTGGTGCCAATTCAAAGTCTGATGTCTCTTTTGGTATGAAACCAACATCTGTGAGAATTCCTGCCTCTCTAAAAACGAAGTACTTCCTCCGTCCCCTACATCGCGACGGCCGACCTCACCATCGACTCGTCAGACCACCTCACTTGTACCTCCATGAGACTTGTGAATACCGATAACACTATCTGCATCGTCTGCGTTCCGGCTCAACACATGTACGGATTGCCAACCAAGTCAGAGAAAATATCAGCAAGTAAGGGCACTGTAGTTAAATTACAGTCTACCCAGAAAATTAGATAACGCAATCAGATATAATCTTTTATCTGTTTTCTAAAATAGGATCAACAATGTCTAGGTATCCCTGATTGTCAAAAAGGTCGACAGACATTTGCGGTTGGAGCGAGATGAAGGAGCCAAAATTCAATATCATGATGATAAAGATGGCACGGAGAACACGGTGGGGAGGTCTGTCACAGCAATCAATCAGACATTAACGATCATATATTTTCTCAAGAAACAGCGACTCTGATGAGTGCTTTGAGAGGAAGAATTGACTCCTGACATTCTCCTATGAGTCTTCTTCCTCCTAACACACGTTATACCCCTCTCAAACCCAGGGTTATAATATACGCAGGAAAGACAAGGAGTTGATTACTTTTTCCGTCGGAGAATGTGCCATTATATGGCAAGAAGCGCTGATGAGAAACCCGGAGACTTTGGCCCCGCCCCCCACATCCCGCCAGGCCCTGGTACCTTTTGTGTATATATATATACATTCGAAGTAGGCATCATCCGCCGCGTCCCCGGTTCTCGGGTTCCCTCTTCCCGGTAGTTGGCCTCAGCGTTTTAGCGTGGCTGTGACGTTACGTCACCGGCGTTTATTAGCCTTTCATCGCGTTTATCGCGTTTTTTGTCTGCTGTCGGTTATCGTTTTTATCTACCGTCGGTTATCGCCTTCTATCGGCTATCCCTATCACATTGTATTTGTGGTCGGTAACCGTGTTTTTTATCAGCTGTTGGTTATCTAATGTCGGTTATCGTAGGACGCTTTCCTTTTCTTTCGCCCTTGTGGTACGGCGCGTTGACGCAGAGTGTCGCATCCACCTACAACCTATTCTAGCCTTTTCTAGTTCGTCGCTCCCGTCGTCGAGCACCTCTCACCTGTGCCTTGCGGAGGAGGAAGATGTCCGAATGATTCAGTCCCTAATAGACTGGATTCGTCAAATCCATGGTCGGAATGGTGTCGAAACACTGCTCGAAGGCACTGAGCTGTTTCTGCAGCATCGAGCTGAGAGATCGCTTTTGAGGCAATGCAATTAAGACAAAAGTGTTCTATTGAGTCATCGTAGCCTCGAAATTTGCAGATGTGTGCGAAACCAAGCTGGAATGGACCCGTTTGGACTCTTAAGTTTTCCATTGGTTTCCTCGCCAAAAGCCAGACAACATGTTCACAGCGGAGAAAATTTGGCGCAATCCGAGGCCTCGTGGTCGGTGGCGCATCCTAAGCGACTAGCCACAGTGCTTCAAAACGATTAGTAGCAATAATCCATTGTTGGAAACTTCTACATGCTGAAGCCGAGAACGAGAACTTGCAGATCCGAGTTCGTCGCAATCCATGATGAATATACAATGAATGGTTCCAAGGTGCAATGTTCAATACCTGCCAGAACTTGAAACACTTTTGCACCCTGAACTTGGAAGATCACAAGCGTTCTTCCATTTTCCCAGTTTTCTTCAGATTTGTGCTGGCCCGGCGTAAAACGCACGTCGCCGTATCTTTTGATAACACGCAAGCTATCAGTCAAACTGAACCCGGCTGGTGACCCAGATAGTGCTCAGCGATGGCACGAAAGAAATGGGGCCGAGTGTCCAAGATGGGAAAATCCAACTAGAAATCGCGTCCCCCGAGATCATTCCCTGGGTATGTACTCAAAAACAGACTAAAGTCACCATCTGAATCACGTCTACCAGTCTGTGATGACCTCTCACCTTCAATTTGAGATGCCCCGTGCCGTCAGATCAAAGCATCGGCTAGCAAATGACACGTTCCACCATGATGGAACATGTCAATCACATATGGGAGGCTATACAATACATCTCGACACTAGACTTGGAGAATGGGCCAATTCCAGCATGCTGTTTTCTCGCTCGGAGGGGAGGTGCACACATGTATAAAGGACTCTACCCCAAGGGAGCCAGGGAAATACCGACTTGAGCCTAAGCGACATACGATTACCTGGGCCCGTGCTCAAAGCCCTTGACGGGAAAACCCACATCTCAAAATTGGCAAGCCATCTCACTGAAAGTCAGCATTTTCGCTTGATTCGGGTTTCCTAATAGAATGGCGAGAAGGGCGGAGATGTATAAGGAAGGCGAATGATATCATTGGCTAGCGACCCTGCACTGGACAAGCCGATTCTTATCGTTAACGAAGGCCTGATAGGGGAGGATTCCGGCATTCATGCATTTGTTGCATTGACCATCAGCTAGTACCCTCCTTTTTCCTCCTCAAAGTCAAAATTGAGAGCATAGGTGTCATTCGGTATGAAGCAGAGTCTCGCATCCACCTACAAATTTACTCATAGCCTTTCCTAGTTCGTCGTTCCCGTCGTCGAGCACCTTGCGTACTAGTCTTTCAACTGTGCCTTGCGAAGGAGGAATATGTCCGCATGATTCAGTTCCTAATAGACTTGACTGGTCAAATCCATGCTCGGAATGGTGTTGAAACACGGCTCAAAGGCACAGAGCGGTTTCTGCTGCATTGAGCTGAGAGATCGCTTTTGAGACAATGCAATTGAGACAAAAGCGTTCTATTGAGCCCGTATAGCATTTATACACAATATTTGACCACTTACCTTTCGTCCATCCGAGCCCTGCAATTCATTCGTCATGGGAATGACCCGAAGCGCCCAAAGTGGAGGACACATGCCTGAGACGGTCTTGGCATTAACTTCCCACACAGGAGGACAAATATTACGGTATTTTCTAGTCATGTCTCTACATTGCACTTTATCCTTGTGTGTCATCTCATGTAATTATCGCTGTCCCCCGTAAATTAATGGCATTCAAGAATATTCAAGTTCTCAAGTGTTTTCCCTGATTTTCATGTATTGCAGTTGTCTATATTATTTTAGTGTAGCTACTTGATCTTTTTATCATCCGTGAAAACAAGTAGTTGAAATAACCTGACAGCGAACGGCAAATATTCCGCATCGTTTCTGAACTGCAATTTCGAACCTCACAATCTTGAACCTCCTTCGGGGACAGACTGTTAAATGAATTCAAAATTGGATTCCCTCAACGTGTATCGACTCCTCACCCTGACCTCCCCGTGGCACATCAGATGTTGCGAGAAGCTTGAACTCTTTGTTACCAACAAACCAGTGATACTCAATTCGTAGCCATGGCCGTATATACACCTGTGTTCACTAGTCACTTCAACTCACTTTGCCCTGGTAATTCTGGATGGATGTTGATGTAGTAAGTCAAAAAGACAGGTGTATCATGATGGTCACATCACGTTGATTTTCGATGCAGCGATTTTTTAAAACTTATGGTCAGCGAACATTAGCACAATTAGTCCAAAACTTACATTTCCCTAGTGAACCGATTCCTTGAAACCGCGCCAAACCCTGATGAATTAGATATTTTCTCTTGCACAACGTGAGCTCCTAAATGAAAAGGAACAAAATGTACATTGTATTCAAATCATCCATGACCGCATTATCAGAGCTGTTCTATGGCAGAATATACGAGAAAGAAGGCAATGCGAGAAAAGATATACATGACTTTTGGCTCTCCTGTCAGTCTTAGGATAAGTGAGTCTAATATACAAAACACATACCAGGCATCAGAACTGAAAACAAAGACAATAATGCTACCCAAATTGTCATGCTCCAGGAGGCATGCTTTCCAACTCTCCCAAACTCCAGTCGGCCCATGGATATTCATGGAGGTGATTCCTGTATTGGAAGCAGGGAAATCCTGGAGCTCGATTTCGTCCGATCAGGCAATTCCAGTTTCAATTGACTCGGTGAGGCTCCGGTCACCGAATTCTTCTATGGCATCATCCATCCGTCGTGTAGCTGCATGGAAGCTGCCCACAGGACGGGAGCAGGAATGAATACTGCTATTGGGAATGGAATGCTTCCCATGGAGGTCCATACGTATTCGACAGATGATAATGGCAGACAAACTATATGAAGGGATCAGTAAAAGGACCCTAGTACTTCTATGGCAAGTATCTGACACGTTTTGTACTGGAGTAGGCATATTGGGAATAGTAGGTTATTGACATTTGATTAATTTGCTATTACACCTGTTATATCCAGGAAAGTATTCACTCTTAAGGTCTGTCATAATCATTGCTTAACCAACGATACGTAAGAGGCCATCAGGGAATACCTTGTGTAAGATGGCAGTTGCTAGTGTTATCGTAAGCACAAATCTAACTGTGGATTAGATGGAGTTTGAAAAATACATTCATGAACCAGATACCCGTATCGTAGCGCAACTTTACAATAATTAGCCTCGATAACTATAACATTGGGGTACCTACTTTGCTCAACCAATACCTGAGTCAATGACCGTGCTGTCTCGAAAAGGATGAGCAATACATTGTGAAGAGTGGACAATCATGGAGTTGGATTTCGTTCGATCAGGGAATTCCAGTTTCAATTGCCTCGATGAGGCTCCGGTCACCGAATTGATCCATAGCATCATCCATCCGTCGTGTAGCTGCATGGAAGCTGCCCACAGGTGGGGAAGAGGAACGAGTGCTGCGATTGGGATATGAATGCTTCTCATGGAGGTCCATACGTATTCGACAGATGATAATGGCAGACAAACTATATTTAAGGTATCAGTCAAGGGACCCTAGTACTTCTATGGCAAGGATCTGACTCGTTTTGTACTGAAATAAGAATATTGGGAATAGTAGGTTATTGACATTTGATTAATTTGTTATTACACCAGTCATATCCAGGAAAGTATTCACTCTTAAGGTCTGTCATAATCATTGCTTAACCAACGATACGTAAGAGGCCATCAGGGAATACCTTGTGTAAGATGGAATCTGTGGGTGTTATCGTAAGCACAAATCTAAATGTGGATTAGATGCTGTGTGGAAAATAGATTCATGAATCAGATACCCATATCATAGCACACCTTTATAATAATTAGCCTCGATAAACTATAACACTGGAGTTCCTACTTTTCTCAACCAATCCCTGAGTCAATGACCATGCTGTGTTGAACAGGATGAGAAATACAATGTGAATAGTGGATACTGGAGAATGCATAAGCAGTAAAACAGACGTGTATCAAGGGAAGCCTCACTTCTGAAATGATGTGAAGGAACACAACCAACATAACTCACAATAGGGGCTTTTTCAGATCAATATCAGTTGGTGCACAGTTGGTTGCTATTGTTGCAACCTATGCATTGCAGTACAATTTTTATTGGTCATGATAAAGTGATAACATGTAATACATACCACCATACACCTGACACTACCAATCAACGAAAGACCAAGCACCAAAATGATTGTTTCCTTAAGCTTGGAAACTCCATATGTCTGTGCCATCAACAGCCCTGGTAAATCAGATAGATAAAATGTTTAGTGGGAAATCAGAGCCGTTGTTACCTTGTAATCCTGTAAGGGGAAAAACGGTAATCACCGAGGTTGATGACATCTTGTCCTCGGTATCTCGGGCCTTTTTGAGGACTAGCTTGGCTCGGCTACCGGCCTCGCAAAGATGGGCGTAGCAAGTTAGCTTGGACTTAGTTAGGCGTTCTCCACGATTACGTGAGACGGGAAGATTCGAAGCATGACGGGTAACTCGGTAATTCTTCAGCTGTAGTGTGTTAACATTCCTTGAGAACTTGAAATTCGACTTGGCATGCCGCAAAAGTCACATGATCAAATTGGCCAAGTTTGAAAACGCCGAACACCTCTGCCTTTAGAAGAAAACCTACATGAGTAAAGCATACCTGAACGCGTCCACATCATAACCGCAAGTCCACTGACTGTACAGTCAAGGTTATTGTCCAAGTCCACCCTCCATACTCATTGTTTCGAGCACACTCTCCACATTTACCATCGTACTTGCAACAACTGAGCTGAGATGGTCCTATTCGTGGTCCATTTATGACTTCACTCATATGTATTTAAATCAATCACCGTCGAGGTATTTTTTTTTTTGTTGCCAAGGAGGGGAATCTGTGGCCAGACACCCAAGCCATTTATATACGACTTCAGGTAGTGTGGGGTAGAGTGCTATACTCGACCCACTAAACCCCCCCTTCCCAATACCCCCCGGAGGAGGCTAGGTTGCCGCCCTGCACCAATACACGCGGGGGTGCTTGACCAGGTTATTTCAGATGGGTTGGACCCCATACGGCTTTTTAGGCAGATATGAGGGGCGGATTGCTCCGCACCCCGGTCGCCCAGTTGATTTTCCCTGAGGGCTTTTGCAGTTTGCGACTTGTGGCTGGGTAGCCTAGGTTTTCTAACTTCTTGCCCGATCAAGTTTCATCCTACCTTAGGATGGCTGCCGTTGGGTCTATTTTCCTTGCCCCGGTTGAGTTTCACCCCACCTTAGGATGGCTGCTGTTGGAGCCTCTGCTCTTTTTTCCTTGTCAGTCCTCTATTAGTTTACCTAGGGTTGTTTATTTCCTTGGTGTTTCGTTGTTTCAGCGCCTATTTGGGCGTCTATTTTGCGCTTTCTCGAGTTTTCTTTTCCATGATTGTGAGGTTACTTGGTTTTTCCTTACACCATTAGGGGGTTTCAACGGTTTTCACTTAGTTTTCAAGGCTTTTGGAGTTGGTGGTTTTCTTGTATTTTCGTTGTTTGGGCGTCTATTTGTGCGCCTATTTCGCGTCATTGGTCTTCCATTTTTTCTTACATGGATTACTTTCTTTCAGGGTTTCTTGCTTATCTGGTTTCAAGCCTTCTAGGGTTGTGTATGTTTCAGGCTTTGGGAGTTAATGACTTGTTGCCATTTCACTTTTTCGGCGCTTGTTTGGGCGCTTATTTCATGACCTTGGGTTTCCATTTTTACCATAGGCTTCTTAGCTTCAGGGTTTCCAAGTTGGACAGTTTCAGATTTTTCAGGGTTTCAGAGGCTTGTGGCCTTCTTACTGGTTTCGATGTTTCGGCATCTATTTGGGCGCCTATTTTCATATTCAAAATTTTCCAAGTCAAAAGGGCCTGCCCTAAAGCGCCTATCTTGTAAAAAAATAAAATGAGCTCAAAAGAGCTCTTTTATACAAGATAACTACTCTAAGATTATACCCAGTCAACTAATCTACCTCTATCGTGTCCTTCCTCTTCCCTTTTTTCTTCGCTGATTCACTCCCTTCCTCTTCCAAGTCCTCCTTCTTGGTCACATCTATCGCCGAGAGGTACTTTTGCAATATGCAGAAATCCAACAAGTGCTCCCTTGTGTGACAACCTATGCAGTGATCGCCATTGTGGATTCTCCACTTCTGGTTTCCTGTTTTCCATACTTTCTCGTGGCCGCGTATTGCATCTACGACCATCACTGTCTCATCCTCTGGACCTGACCCTTCCGAGATACTTTGCTCAATCCTTTTGAAGGTAAGTTTCATGTGCCATGACAACTCATTCCTGTTACCATTCCACTGATGCCTAAGGATAGCAGTTGGGGGCATCCTCAGCCTTTCTCCGAGTTTTTCCATAATTACACTTTCTACAAAGCTTGTTTTCAGGGTTGGTGGGGCGCCTGTGATCCTGTAGTATTGCACCTCGTCAAGTTCCCAGGGAAATTCAACATATACTACTGTCACCTCCTCACACTCGACTACTTTTGACGGTTTTCTGTTCAGCACCTTGTTTTTGTTGCTCCCTTCCAGGAGTGTCAGCAGGGCCCAAACTTCTGGGTCAGGAGCACTCGCGTGCGGTTTTATGGTCTGGATCATTTCCAGCATGATTGGTCCTGGTGCTTCATGCTCTCTTTCCTCCCACAAGAGCTTTGTTGTGGTCGTCATGATCCTGTCCAAGAGCCCCCTTTTCCTTTTCTTGTAGAATTTCAATGACTTGCATCCATACACCATTGCCAGCACGATGCGGTCAGGGATCTCCCACAATTGGTTTCTTTCTTCGAACCTATCCATGTAGGCTTCATATATCCCATCAGGATATATTCTGGCCTCGTCAAGAACGTCCTGTGGGACCGCTGCCATCTCTACTGATAGAGCGTTCTTGGGGCCTGCGCATAACCCTGCCGTGATCACCGGCGGTCCTGGCCTGCCTGCGTTGCCTCCTTGCCTGGCAAATAGTTTCTCGGTTGCTGAGCCCCCAGTACTACTCCTTCTGACCCTGGAGCAACTTGTGCTTGTTAGAACCAACGGAATTTTAAGTGGATATACATATTTTTCTCTGTTCATTTCAACACTAAAAACTGAATATTTCACCCAATCCTATTTCCCTCCGGATACAACTTCTCACAGGATTCAAAGACAATATAAAGGACCTACACGAATATTTTCGCGATTTTAGAAGCATTTTTGGAGGAATACCATCTACTTGGCCTGGTACCTGACCCAAGAACCCAAATAGTTCCTCAGGGATGATGGAAGGGATATCATTGATGGGCAAGCATTTTTCATAATAAATGTTTTTCCTGAAA
>QLPG01011968.1:311-21288 GCA_003314385.1 Gomphus sp. MG54 | reverse complement strand
CTTTGTCGGGAACGGAGATTACGGAAAACGATCCTTCGTCCTTTCGGTCGGAAAGGTCTCGGAATAAGGAGGGGTGGTTGTGGGGGTTGTTGGAGGTATGGGCTATAACAATATTCCAACACCACCCAAGGGAGTTTGGCAAATTTGGGAGAGAGTAGAGGAGGTATGGAAAAACATACCACCAGAGGTGTTTCAGAATTTGATAGAGAGTATGCCTAGAAGACTTGAGGCAGTAAGGCTAAAGGGGGCAACATCAAGTACTAGAATTGCAACTTACTATTTCTCTGATACCCTCTCACAAAACTGAGTCAATGAGCCCTTGATTTGAATTGCCCATATCTTCATCACCCCTGACCGGAATTATATAATTTTTCAATGCTTGCATAGCCCTGATCAAATTCTTTCTTTTATACACCAACATCTTTTTCATATATGTTTTACATTCAAAGCTATTCAATGAATAGTCCAAAAGCACCAAACATTGACTCAGTTTTGTGAGTCACTGTATATGTTGAATGACTAGAAAGCAGCCCCTCAGTGAATGGGCAGTTCACTGAGGTGCGTATTCCCTTTGCATGCCTAGATACAAAGATACTGATTATATTGTAGTCCTTCTGTATCTAGGTATAGTAATAATACATACCAGTGAACCACCCGTTCACTGAGTTCTTCTGTATCTAGCTACTGCACATAACTGCTACAGGTTATGGGCCCCACAGAGCCCACTATGTCAACCCCCACCTCTAAGTTGTTCGTCATCCTGAAGCTGGCCAGGGAAGGCACAAACTGGGTCACCTGGAAAAGTCAAATGTTAGTCACCCTGTCCATGACTTGGGTCCAAACATCACCTGGATAGGACTGCCAGAATCCCCTCTCTGATCCCCATCTATCCCAGGGGCCATAGGCTAATGGTAAAGGAGGAAGAGGACCTGGATGACCAAGAAAGATGCTGGGACAATTACAATCAGCGGGAGGCCACAATCATGGCCCAGATATTTACCATGGTCTCTGACAGCCTCCTTATCAAAATCTGCAACCTCCCTACAGCTAAGGATATATGAGATGCTGTGTGCTCAAAACAAAACCAGAGCACTCACTGTTAAGGTCAATATGTGGTGCCAGATGTACGAAATGAAGTGCAAGGACAAGTCAAATGTCCATACACACCTGAAGGCAATTATAAGGATGCAGGAGCAGCTTGCTAGGATGAATGCTGGACTCACCAATGATGACCTAGTCACTGTCATCCTTGGGTCACTCCCCAAGTCATACTGCCCACTGATTAACATGATTATGATGTCAGTGGTGCATGCAAAGGCAAAGTTAGAGCCAGATCAGGTGGTCAGTACATTGATCAATGAGATCAAATGACTCACCATTGAGGAGCACCAACTGAAAGCGAGTGAGAATGCTCTCACTGCAGCAAAAGGGCGTGGAAAGTTGCAAGTATGCAAGGGCGCCTCTAATACCACAAAAACCAACATAGAATGTTGGAACTGTGGAAAAAAGGACATAAGAGAGTGAACTGCTGCTCTAAAGCCAAAAAGAAAGACAAAAAGGATAAAGACATGAAGAGAAGCAGTTCAGAAAATGTGGTAACCAAAGGCAAGGATTTTGCCTTCATGATGATATTTGCAGGGACCATGCTTGCACTGGGAACAAGTGCATTGATGGGATGGGAAGTTGATGTCTATGACTCAGGTGCATCAGGGCATATGTCACCAGACAGGCACCAGTTCATTACCTTCAAGGAGATCCTACTATGTGCAATCAATGCTGCAGACAAGACTGTATTCCAAGCTACTGGAATAGGGAATATGAGAATCGGTATCCCCAATGGAAAAACAATGATACATGTTACATTGAAGGATGTGCTGTACTGCCTGGATCTGGCATTCATGCTCATATCATTGATATGCTGTGACACCACCGGTTACTCGGTCCTGTTAAAGGACTGAAAATGTTTGATTCAAGACACGAAAGGGGCCTTGCTGGGGCAGGTCTTACTCTTGAATGGGCTCTACAAGGTAGAGCATAAGTCTGTGACAGCACTGGCAAATATAATGCCAAAACAACTCACTGTGGACAAGTTGCATCAGTGCATGGGCCACATATACCCACAGACCACTTAGAAGCTTGTCCAGGATGGTACCATAACCAGCCTTGACCTTGATATGTCGAGTGAGCCAAGTTTTTGCAAGCCATGCGCAGAAGCAAAACCTATATGCAAGCCTGTCCCACAGGTGCAGGAGGGACCAGGAGCCTCCACCTTTGGCGAAAAGATCCATTTGGATGTCTGGGGGGGGGGGGCCGGCGAGCCTCCAGAGCTATGATAGGAAGGAATACTTCATTAGCTTCACCAATGACCACAACAGGTGGACTTACCTCATTCCGATGGCAAGGAAAGGGGAAGCTTTTGACTGCTATAAACAGTATGAGGCATGGGTTGAAACCCAGCATGGCATGAAGCTGAAGTGCCTGCAAACCAACTGCAGGGGTGAATACCTCTCCCAGGAATTCATAGCATACCTTAAGTTAAAAGGAACCGTACGAAGCCTTACTGTACATGACACACCACAGGAAAACAGTGTGTCAGAGTGCCTGAATAGAATGCTACTGGAGCATGCATGGGCTATGCTTCTGACAGCTAGCCTACCAAAGTTCCTGTGGACCAAATCAGTCCAACATGCAGTGTGGCTTAAAAACAGAACTTCAACATGTGCGCTCAATGGCAAAACACCATACGAGCTTGTACATGGCCTGAAGCCTGACCTCACTGACCTACCTAAGTGGGGCACAAGGGTGTTTGTGCTGAAGGAGCATGCCAGCAAGCTGGACTCCAAGGCAGATGAGGGAAGATAGATGGGGCACAGCGATAAAAGTAAGGACCATAGGATCTACTGGCCTGGAAAATATCGCATTACCATCAAACGCAATGTGAAGTTGACAGTAAAGAGATCAATCTCAACCATGTTCCAAATTAGACTCCGATGGCACTCATCCCATATCACCTTCACTGTCGCCACATCACACAGCCAACCATTCTATTCAGCACTCCAATCTTCAGACTCTAAATATATCATCATGTCTTCTTCAGAGCTCATTCCCATACAATGCTACAACACCCATGATACACAGATCCAGGCAGAACCATTAACATATCATTATCTTTGCATACCCCCTCCAGCACATTTCTTACTCAGAAGATGATCCCATCCAATCTACACTCAGTCATATGCGATAGGAGATGCAGTCTATATCCCAGAAAGTCAAGAACCATATATATTTCTTGGAATGATGTCTAGACTAGCATATCATGATAGGAGTAGAGTGGAATATGAGGCAGAGTTCAGGGCACTATCCCATCCTGATTATCCCACCCACTCCATTCAACTCACTCTTAAATACAAAATGAGAGTGCACGACCATATACCCATTAGTCCTCCTACTCCCAGACCCCTATCCTTGGATTGGATACTGGAGAAATTATGGAAGATATGTTGCCTGTGACCTGGAAATACTCCAAGATAACTCAGCCCCCTGACTTATCCTAAGGCCCCTCAGGAGTAGTAGACAAGGTTGTTAGACATTTATTGGTGGACTCTCATATCGTTTCTTTTATATGTTTCCCCTTTTCTTGGCATGACTCAGATCTGTTTCCTATTCTGTTAGTCTTTTCTCATTATTACTCATCATCCTTACCTTTTTGGTTAGTCTCCCTCTATCATAGCCCCTAGCCCCTATTTGTACAGCCTCGATGCTGTACTATTTCTCCAGAGTTTCTCTATAGTTTTCTCTTTTGTATACTTTGTTCTCGTGCTTTGTCATTCAACTGACATAGCCAACCTCTCACATCATTATGCATTGTTGCTTGGGTTTTGTATATAAAGGCCTCTGGCTCACCTCTGTAATAACAAGTTCACAAGTTAAAGTCTTAAGTCAGTCTACAAGTCTAAGTCATGACTAAGTCTAGGAAGTCTAGACTCTAGTATTCAAGTCCAAGTCCAAGTTCAAGCTCAAGCCCATATGTGACATCTCATGGTCATGGTCACGTTGTGTCACAGGTCATGCATAGTCACACTACATTCTATCTTTTTATATCCTCAATTACATGCTGTTTTATGGCCTCATAAGTCACAGAGCTTAATCCAGCTGTGCTGAATAATTGTACTATATTGTTAAGTCCGCATGTCAGGCGCTTAGCTAGTACTTCCGAAGGGGCTTTCCTGGTTAGCGTGAAGGTCCGTAACGGGGCCAAAGACCGAAGGCGGGGATCAGACGGACTACAGACGGGATGGAGGCGCCAGGAACTTAGGGTAGGTCGCGGAAAGGTACTGTCCGGTCACTGAGGTGTTCGAGGTCAAAGGGACTTGGCTTCAACTTATGTGTTGTGCCCTCCTCGATCGTCTGTCCCTAATTTCGGAGAGGAGACAGAAGTTTTACTGGAGTGAGTTGGAAACTAGGTGGACTAAGTTGATATTCATACTAGCGAACAGTCTAGTCGACTGGAAGATTATATACATGTAACTATCCTTGTATTATCTTTGCCGGTCATAAAACAAGGGAAAGGAGAGTACAAGGGGTCGATATAAAAGAGAGAACAAGGGAGTGAGTGAGGTACGCGATGGTCCTGCGCGTCGGTTATCAAAGTGTTGAGTCTTCGGTCAGAGACGGACTCAGGGATGGTGTCTCGGTCATGATGGAAACGGGAGTGGGAACGCGGATTCTCGGTCGGATTGTCGGGGACAGAGATTATGGAAAACCATCCTTTGTCTTTTCGGTCAGAAAGGTCTCGGAATAGGGCAGGGTGGTTGTGGGGGTTAGTGTGGGTTGTTGAAGGCATGGGCTATAACATATATCCCACCACAGAAAAGGACTAGTGCATGCAGGCTTTTAGTTATTTGTTCGACATGCCGGTCCTGGTCACACCTGCCAATACACTAACTGAGAGGGGGTCCATCACCCATGGCAGTAGAGGCATTGGCAGTATCCCTCATGGCCATGGCAGTAAAGGCATCAGCAGTACCTAGGGAATGGCACGGGTCACCCATGGGTCAAATGTGGGTGACCCACACCTGACCCATGGGAAACCCAAACCCCTCAACCCATGGGTTTTTTCCCACGGGTTGACGGGTGTCGGGTACGTGGCGCACCTGCACGCCTGCGGCACATTCATGTGGTATGTCACGTTTGTGCTGACATGAATGCACTGTACACGCATGTGCCAACACGAATGCGCAGTACACGGACCCACCGACATGAACGCGCCGACATGGATGCATTATATGCGCACATGCAAACACGCTGTATGCACATGCGCTGACATGAATGCATTGTATGTGTGCACGTACGGCTCATTGGTGTTGGCGTGTGTGTCTCATATGCGCGTGCATGTCATATGTGTGTGCGGTGCATGTGTGTCGTATGCATGTGGATGTCATATGCGCACACGTACGACTGGAACGAATGGCCAGTTGGGTGTCGTATGCGTGCGCATGCATGCATACATGGTTGACGTGCCAGGTTGGGCTGGGTCACGGGTGCTCTGGGCTTGACCTGCACCTGCACCCAAGGGCACCCGACCCGGTGACCCGTGCAGGTTGGCTAAACCCATGCTATTCCCTAGCAGTACCCCTTACAGCCAAGGACCACTACCAACACCATCAGACCCACCCACAGGTCATGCATGGATCAACCCACTTGAAGGTTTCGAGGACATGGATGTGGATAAAGATCCACTTGGCAGGGGTCACCGAATGCAAAAGCCATCCACATATGTGTGTAGGATCACCGATGGCATAGGCAGCAGCACCGGTTGTGAAAATGCCCCCATATATTCTAAGAGGCTGCCTGCCCCCACCAGGAACATGGTCTTAGTGGTCCTAGAGGAGGTAGAGGAGGTCAGCATTGAGGATGAACAAGTAACATACTGCTCACTAGAACATGCAATGGCAGCAGCTACCCAGAGTGTGGGAGTCAACCTGGTTAGCCTAGATGACATGCATTCACATAAGGACTGGCCAGCATGGGATGCATCTATCAAGCAGGAGCTGGACCAGCATGCAACCCTGCACATGTGGGATCTTGTAGAACCCCCGGATGGTGCCAACATCATTGGCAGCAGGCTCATCTTTTGCTACAAACACAATGTGAATGGTAATGTTGTAGCTTATAAGATCAGGCTTGTTGTGCAAGGTTTTTCCCAGACAGAAGGCATAGACTACGATGAAACCTTCTCTCCCACTGCCAAACTTTCCACCATCTGCATCATTGCCACCATAGCAGTCAGGAATGACTGGGAGCTTGAACAGACCGATATCAATGGCACGCACCTCAATGCCCCAATTACAGAGACAGTCTATATGTGCCAGGCCAAAGGCTATGAAGTTCCTAGACAGGAATGTCACGTTTGCTGCCTCAACCATGCAATCTACAGCCTTAAACAGTCAGGAAGAGAATGGTACAATATGCTGTGTGGCATTATGTACAGGTTTGGATTTAAGCATTGTGAAGTTGAGCATGCTGTATTCCACAGATATGCCAGCCAGAACGCTCTCATCATTGCCATAGACATCAACGATCTCACCATAGCTGGCAACTCAAAGGTTGTGATCTGCATATTCAAGGATAAACTGCACACCGTCCTCAAAATCAAGGATCTTGGGGATCTGAGCTGGCTATTGGGAATAGAGGTGAAGCGGGGACCATGAGATACATATAATCTCATTCTCATAATATGTGTATATCGAGAAAATACTTGAGAGGTTTAACCTACAGGACACTAACCCACTTGGCACACCACTTGACCCTCACCACAAACTGTTACTGTCTCAATCCCCTTCCACCCCTCATTAGTTTGACAAAATCCGAAATGTGCCCTACAGGGAGGCCATTGGATCCCTCATGTATGTGGTGCTAGGCATGTGCCTGGACATCTCATTTGCTATATCTTTCCTGGCACAATTTATGTAGAATCTAGGGAGGGTATACTGGGAAGTAGTCAAAAGAGTTTTTTGCTACCTTAAGGGAATAAAAGACACCTGCCTCATTATTGGAGGAGCATGAAAAGGCCTAGAGGCCTTCTTGGATGTGGACTGGGCCTCACAGGAGTATAGGCACTCTGTGTCTGTGTCAGGCTCTAGGAATGCCGAGGAGTGGCCAAGTCCTACAGGCTGGGAATAGTGGCATGGCTTCAATGTGCTCGTGCGTTGCGCCCTACTTCCCATATGTGCCACCGATTTGGGACAGAGGGATACCCGGGAGAGTGCCAAGAGTGTCGGCCCAGGTAAAGACTTGGGACAGAAGAAGGGAGGACAAGAAGGTGTAAACCTAGTTGATTTCCAGAACGAAGAACCATCTACATACATTGGCTACTTATATAGGCTAATAAGTGAGATGTAGAACAGAGTGGCACAAGGAATGGAGAACAATAAGGTATGAAGAATCATGTGGAGGTATTGTCCACAATGATCAAGAATAGAACAAGGAATGTGGATGATAATAGAACAATGAAATATGACTGAGAACAAAAGAGTGAGTGAAAATAGAACAATGGAGAGTGGGCTGAACATAAAACAATAGTGCCACTGCCAAGTGACAACAAATAGTGAGTGTTCTAAAGATAAACAGGCAAGGGGAAGGACAGGGAATAAAAGAATGATAAAGAATAGGATGGTGGGATAGAGATAATGAACCAAATGATGAACCAAATGTACCGAGCCGAGGCCACACACCGGTGAGGGATGATATGGGTAAGGGTTGGTTGGTCGGTACTGCCGAGTAAATCAGAGCATGGTATTGTGGGCTTTACAGTCTGGATATGTGTTCACGATTGATGGAGGAGCTGTGTTATAGCCCATGCTTTTAACAACCCACACTAACTCCCACATCCACGTGCCTCTGTTCCAAGACCTTTCTGACCGAAAGGACAAAGGATTGTTTTCCGTAGTTCCCGTTCCTGACAAATCTGTCTGAGAAACCGCATTCCCGTTCCTGTTCCCATCACGACCGAGACACCATCTCTAAGTCTGTTTCTGACCGAGGACTCAATACTTTGATAACCAACATGCAGGACCATCGCGTACCTTACTCCCTTGTTTTCTCTTTTATATTGACCCCTTGTACTCCCTTTTTCCTTGTTTTATGACCAGCAAAGATAGTACAAGGATAGTCGCATGTATATAGTCTCCCAGCCAACTGGACTGTTTGCCAGTACGAATTCGACTTAGTCTACCACCTAGTTTCCAATTCATTTCTGGTAAACTCCCATCTCCTTTCTGAAATTAGGGAAAGACGATCGAGGAGAGCACAACACATAAGTTGAAGCCAAGTCCCTTGACCTCGAACACTTCAGTAACCGGATTGAACCAATCCATGACTGACCCTAAGCTCCCAGCGCTTCTGTCTCCGTCCGTAGTCCATCCGATTTCTGTTCTTGGTATTCGGCCCCATTATGGACCTCCACGCTAACCCGGATAGCCCTTTCTGAAGTACTAGCTAAGCACCTGACACGTGGACTTAACAGTATATTTGTACTCACACTCCTGATCGTCATGGGCTCAAGACCAATCACATGTTCGCAAGCCCTACAGACAATCACCCAGGCATCTACCTGCCACGCTTCCATCCCCCAAGAACTACCCATCCCTGGACCAAGTTTTCAGATGCCTCAGACCCCTGCACACCCCCCGGAACCCTCTTCAGACTCCAGATTCTCGAACACGGACTTACACCCATGCTCGAGCATGACCAACCCATTCCTCGTGAACCCCCCGGTGACCAACCAACCGTCACCCCCAGAGATGCCCTCCAGTTTAGGATCATCCTCAGCAGTACCAACCACGTCTGGATCATCATCCACAGTACCCCTGTACCTTACATCTCCCCCTTTTGTACCACCACCATTTGCACCACCACCGTGCATTACCCCCCCACAGGCCACACCACCATTCATTGCACCACCCCCCGCCGTACCACCATCTGCTGCACCACCGCCCGTCACCCAGCCCTATCCCGTACCACCTGCCATAGTACCACCCCCTCCACCACCAGGGGGAGCCTCCGCTATAGGGCCAAACAAATATGCCTGACCTTACCCAGGCCATCGCTATGTTAGCAAGTAATCTGGCCTCCCCTAGAAGATCAGCCCCCCGTGCCACCAAGGTTCGAGACCCAGATCCCTTCGACGGATCTGATTCAAGGAAGCTACAAGCCTTTTTAGTGCAGTGTATGCTGAACTTATGTGACCGTCCTGATGCTTTCGACTCCAACAGCGCCAAGGTAACCTATGTATTTGTCAAGATTCGGTGATGCCGAGATATCGGTTAAGTCCTGCAAACCGTTTCGGAGTGGCTAGGCTTCAACGTACTCGTGTGTTGCGCCCTGCTGTTCTGTGCATGCCACTAATTTGGATAGTGAGAGGAGCCTCAAGGGGATGCTGAGGGCATCGGCTCGAGCGAAGGACTTTAGAAATAGGAAGCAGACAGAAGGGGTGCGAATCAATCGATATTCTGAGTGAGGAACTATCTACATACATCCCACTACTTATATAGTTAAGAAGCAAGATGTGGAACAGGGTGGCATAAGGAATGGAGACAATAAGGTATGAAGTAACCACATGGGGGCATTGTCCACAGTGATCAGAAATAGAATAAGGAATGTAAGCAGAATTAGAATAATAGAGTATGGCTGAGAATAAGATAATGAAATGGTGGGTGAGCATAGAACAATAGAGGATGACCAAAGATAAAACAATGGCAGTGGCCAGGACAATGAGTGGCCGTCATGTTGTTTGGGGGAAATGGTTTGAGGAGTGGATAGGGGGTGAAGGAACAATAAAGAAGGATGGATGAGAGGAGTGGTCCATACGATGTACCGGGTATACCGAACCGAGGCTGCGTGATAGTGGGAGATGATGTGGGTAAGGGCCGGTTGGTTGGTATTCCTGAGTGAGTCGGTGCTTGGTGTTACAGGCTTGACAGTATTATCGTACCTGACCGGTACTACCCTGGACTGGTTTGAACCAGCCCTCACTGCCCCCGATGAGCCAGACTGGCTCTACGACTATGACGAGTTTGTCTCCAAACTCAAGACCAACTTTGGACCTCATGACCCAGAAGGAGAGGCCAAAGCGGACCTTGAAAACCTCCGCATGCGCGACAACCAGCACATCACGAATTATGTAGTCGAATTCAACCGACTAGCCACCCGCATCCACTGGGGTGACGCCGCACTCCGTCAGCAATTCTACAACGGACTTCCCAAGAGGATCAAGGACGAGATCTCTAGAGTAGGAAAACCACATTCCGTACTCCAACTCCGCCTCCTGTCCCAGTCCATTGACGCCCGTTACTGGGAACGTCGATCAGAAGTTGCCAGAGAATCTGCCTCAAACCGGAACTTCGACCACCCATACGATAGAGGAAGAACCTCCGTGAACATGTACTCGGCCCCTAACATGGGCAATAAGACGGCCAATGTAGGCCAACCCATGACACCGTCCAGTGGTAGCAGGACTACCATGGACCTATTGTTCAGATTAGGGAAAGATGGAAAACTTACGCCACAAGAACGCCAATGCCGATTCAAACAAAACCTCTGCCTCTTCTGTGGCAGATCGGGCCACTCAGCCAAAGAATGCCTGAGATCCCCTACTACGGTCACCCAAGGACATGCAGCCTCTGTAGCAGAAGAAGTTGAGGAGGAATCTGAAGCATCGGATGCCGCTGAATCCAAAGATTGGGCACAGGCCTCCGGCTCCAGTGCCAGTCGTTCGCGTTGAACAAGTCGACAGCACCCACGGAGCAAAACAAACAACGCATCCACTCTCTTCAGTTCCCAAAATACCCGTGACCACCTGTCGATAAGTTTCAACCGTGACCCTCTGAAAATCCATCAGATTCTAGTTACCGGACACCACATGCTCACCCACCACGATCCAATGATCGATAGGGTATTGAGTACTACTTTGTTTAGCCTATGTCCGAACTGATTCTTGGTACCTGAGCCGTAGTGCTCAAATTCGACCCCCGAGAAATTTCCACTCAGGAAATCGTGACCCTCAAAACCGTACCGCCCCTTAGACAAGCGGTACCACTTGTAGATCTCTTGCTTAGCCTAGACCTTTGTTGATAACATGTTAAATTCACTAACACCTTGATATGGTTACTACCAAACTCGCATTTTGCAGGACACCCCCGAGTTTTCCAACCCTGTCCTAGTGACGACACCATGACAACCACGACCAAGACCACCTCGACCGCTATGACCACCACAAATCTAGCCATGAACCATCATGATAGTATTTTCAAACAATTATGAACAATCCTATTCATTGCCGTAGAACAGAGGATGATTAGGATTAGGATCGGAAGGATCGTAATAGTGGAACAAATCCACCCCCTTGCCCTTCCCTTCCTCACTCAGCCACAACACCGGATCGACTGGATCAACAGACCACCTCACCTTAGGCATCACATCCTCCATGCCTGGAACCGATTCCGTCCGACCCCCCATCGTATGAGGAGCCAGAGCAAGACCATTGCACCAGCAGTTCCACTTCGGATGATCTCGATTATCGGCTTGGATGGCATTCTGCATCTTGGAAGCTTCTGACAGCCTCTTGACATCCACTCCAAGAGCTCGAAGACGGGCATCCATACCGTTCAGAGCACCCCGGATCAAACTTAGGGCAGCCATGATTTCCACACAGCCAACCTTCAGGAGAGGAGAGATCACCACATCCACCCTAGACCTCTTAGAAGAAGACGCTTCAGGAACATCCTTCTCCTCCCACCCCCACTTCCTTGTAGCTGCCCCTTGGACAACCGGCACTCCGTCCACCTCACACCACACCCGACTGGCCTGGCAGGGGACACAAGTTTTTGCCGCTGTCGTCCACTCGCACCATTTCTCACGCTTGCGACATAAATCGCAGGGCTCTATCCTCAGGAACGAGGAGTACTCCGGAGTGATGGTCTGATACAGATTGGGATGATATTGAGTCAACGCCTGACGACTGGATTCAAAGGGTCTGAGACCCACCTCCCTTCCGACCACCCATGCCTCACGAACCACTTGGTTTTCGAGGGCCTTCTGCGCTGCAGAGACACGAGCCCCCTCCTCCCTGTGCTCCTGATGCTTCCGGTCCACGTTCAATGCAGCAGAACTGGACCCAACCACAGGTACTGAACGATCTTCACCCCTGGGATACCCCCTGGATGGTGACGGAACGATTTCCGGACCCATGGATGAACGGTGGTCCGACAAAGAGTCTTCAGAACTCCCAAAAATCGGCTCGTCCTCATCCTCCTCTGAACCTTCATTTTCTTGTGCGAGTAAAAGGCTATGCTCCAGAAGCAATGCCTCCTGTTTGATGGCACGGGCCTTTTCTTTCTCTTTCCTCTCCTCCTCCTCCTTCAGCTACTGTTCCTCTGCCAACCTCAGAGCCTTGGCATTCTGTTTTGCCTCAGCCTGCCAAGCGGCCTCCACCTGCCAGGACTGCTTTGCCTCCAGAAGACGGACCTGTTCCTCGTACTGGGCCTTCAGGACACGCATCTCCTCCAACACATCTGCCGCAACATCCCGTGTGAGGTCCGATATGGGGAAGAATCAAAGAGGGAAAGCAACAATAAAAAGAAAACCCCTTATATACGAAGGATCAAACAGGCACTTGGAGAACACCCATTATGTGCAAATGCCTAAACAACATTCCCACATCCTTTTCCACCCTATTCATGGCAAGATAAGCTTAGGACCTCGAGGGCTCGGTCCTAGTGAGGGGATACTGTTATAACCCATGCTTTCAACAACCCACACTAACCCCCACATCCACCTGCCTCTGTTCCAAGACCTTTCCGACCGAAAGGACAAAGGATTGTTTTCCGTAGTTCCCATTCCCAACAAACCCATCCAAGAAACCATGTTCCCATCCCCGTTCCCGTCATGACCGAGACACCGTCCCCAAGTCCATTTCTGACTGAGGACTCAATACTTTGATAACCGACGTGCAGGACCATCACATACCTCACTCCCTTGTTTTCTCTTTTATATTGACCCCTTGTACTCCCTTTTTCCTTGTTTTATGACCGGCAAAGATAGTACAAGGATAGTCGCATGTATATAGTCTCCCAGCCAACTAGACTGTTCGCCAGTACAAATATCAACTTAGTCTACCACCTAGTTTCCAATTCATTTCCGGTAAACTCCCATCTCCTTTCCAAAATTAGGGACAGACGATCGAGGAGGGTGCAACACATAAGTTGAAGCCAAGTCCCTTGACCTCGAACACTTCAGTGACCGGATTGAACCAATCCACAACCGACCCTAAGCTCCTGGTGCTTCCATCTCCATCCGTAGTCCATCCGATTTCTGTTTCCAGTCTTCGGCCCCATTACGAACCTCCACGCTAACCTGGATAGCCCTTTTAGAAGTACTAGCTAAGCGCCTGACACGCGGACTTAACAAGCTGTCTCCTGGAGTTCGAAGAAACAACCTATTATTGTACTATCAACAATAGAGGCTGAATACATCATGGCCACTCACACTGAAAAAGAAGCCCTGTGGATCCAAATGTTCATTGCAGAGATAGCTCGACCACTCAGAAAACCCATTATCATCTACCTCAATAATGTCTTGGCCATTTCTATCATAAAGAATGATGAATATCACCAAGGACCAAGCATATAGACATCTGCTACCACTTCATACATCAAGCTGTGCATGAGAGACTCATTCATTTCGACTATGTGCCAACAGATGAAATGGCAGCAGACATGTTTACAAAGGCCCTCCCTCAACACAAGGTACTATATCTGAACATGATGGTTGGGATGCATTCTGCTTAAGGGGGGGTGTTAGAACTAACATGTATAAGCACCAAATGCAGTAAGATATGGAGGTCCCAGCCATGTTCAACCAGGACTGTATATATGTCAAATGAGTAGATAGCAGCCCCTCAGTGAACCGCCTATTCACTGGTATAACCGCTATACTGGCATGTTGCCAGATCCTTGTGCAAAATAGTAGATATGACACTTGAGTCACATGACCTTAGTGGAATCCATATGTCCTCTACCTTACCCATGGGAATTTCTTTCTATATATGGAATATTTCCTTATATAGGTGGTTACATCAGTGCAAAAATTTTGTGACCAAAAAATTTTGACAGTGTCAGACTGCTTAAAAATGTGATTATGAATTTTGAGAAGATGTTTGAAAGTTTGGATATACTACATTTGCAATAGTGATTTTTTTCAAAAAGTAAAACCAAGACTATGTACATATAGTTCTATGCCATTGATCTGTGGTCTCAGAATCATTTTTTTGTTAATGTTGCCAAATCCTTGAGCAAAATGGTAGATGTGACATTTGAATCATGTGATCTTAGCAGAAACCATTTGTTGGGCCCATTGACTCAGTTTTGTGAGAGGGTATCAGAAAAATAGTATGTTACAATTCTAGTACTTGGTATTGCCCCCTTTAGCCTTAATTACTGCCTCAAGTCTTCTAGGCATACTCTCTATCAAATTCTGACACACCTCTGGTGGTATGTTATTTAATATGTCCTCTACTCTCTCCTAAATTTGCCAAACTCCCTTAGGGTGTTGGATACTCCTTAAGCCTGTTTTTTGCATGATCCCAGAGGTTCTCAATAGGATTAAGGTCTGGAGACTGTGCAGGCCAGTCAAGGAGAGTGATATTGTTGTTTTCCATCCAGTTCTTAGCCTTCTTTGACTTGTGCTTTGGGTCATTGTCCTGTTAAAAAATTACCTGTTCCTCAGGATTTCCACTTTCCTTCAGGCTGGGCAGCAGGTTGTCCTCCAAAATGGACACAAACTGAACAGCATCCATCTTCCCCTCAATTTCTGCAAGCTTGCCAACACCATTCCATCCCATACACCCCTATACCATAATGTTTCCCCCTCCAAACTTGACTGTCCCCTGCACCTCTCTCTCAATCAACCCCTCCTCCTTCTGTTTCCAGACCCACTGCCTCCCATCTGACCCAAACCTGTTGGTTTTGGTCTCATCTGACCTAATGACCCTCTTCCAGTCCTCTACAGTCCACTCTCTGTGCTTCAAAGCAAAGGCCAACCTTAGCTGTCTATGCCTTGCACTGAGGAAGGGCTTTTTCTTCTTCACCACAGCCTTGAATGAATGTTTCCTGAAAACTCTTCTGACTGTTTCTGAGGAGACTGGGTGGGGGATAATTGTATTGATGTGTTTGGTGACCTGAGTAGCATTGGCAGCTCTGCCAGTAGCAATTTGTGAGAAAATAGCATGTTGACCTCTAGAAGAAAGGTTGGGGGGACGACCTCTAGAGGAGCAGGACTGGTTGGGATAGAGAGTTCTGAGAGTCCTGGATACTGTGGACTGGCTGAGGCCAAGTCTTGAGGCAATAGTGTGAGTGGAATGACCATGAGAGGCCAAGGAGAGGATGTTTTCTTTTTGAGCAGAGGAAGTGGGGTGCATTAGAGTGTAGTGAAGTTCTGGACATGTTGGAGGGGATTAAATACCTTAATTTGAGTTCTCATGAAAGATAAGGTTACCATAGTAACCATCTATCAAGGGTTGCATGTTATATAATGGATGGAGCATCAGATTCTGATTGTTCTGATACGATCTCACAAAACTGAGTCAACAGGCCCTTGGTTTGAATTGCCCATATCTTCATCACCCCTGATCGGAATTATATAATTTTTAATGGTTGCATAGCCCTGATCACATTCTTTTTTTGATGCACCAACACCTTTTTCATATATGTTTTATATTCAAAGCTATTCAATGAATAGTCCAAAAGCACCAAACATTGACTCAGTTTTGTGAGTCACTGTATACACAATAACTAGCATACCTGGCAAAGGAGGATCCAAAGAAAAAACTCTAAGGAACCATTCACCAACTAACTACAGTTATATATGTACTGTCACCATGGCACTCCATTCATTTCAGGCATCATTCCCTGCATTAGTCAGGTGTAGAACCAGGGCACTGATATTGCTGGTGACTGCCAAAGGTGCAGCTGATAGCTAGAGAATGGCACAGGCTACCCATGGGTCAAACGTGGGTGACCCGCACCCAACCCATGGGGAACCCAAACCCATCAACCCATGGTTTTTTTCCTATGGAGATGGGTGTAGGATGTTTGCTGCACCTACATGTACTGATGCAAATGTGCCATATGCACATGCAATGTATGACACAAACATACCATACACACACATGATGTATGATATGAACATGCCATATGTGCATGCATGTGTGTCATACATGTGCATAAATGGCACATTGGTATCAGCATGTGCATGTATAGCACATTGGTATTGGTGTGTGCACACATGACACATTGCCTGTTGGTGTTGGCATATGTGCCTATGGCATGTTAGTAATTGTTACAATATGAAAGAATGATGTAGTCATCATTAAATATAATATCTCCTAAGCTTGAAGCAATGGTGAGGTTCAAAGTAGGGCAAGGCTTCAACTTGTATATTGCACCCACCAGATCACACAGGTCCCCAATTTTGTAAAAGTGAGAACAGAAATTAAGTCTAAGATAAACAGCGGGAGGCTAGTCAAAATCTTAGTCAAAATCTTAGTCGATTTTCTGACTGAAGACTGAACTACAGAATGTACAAGATTGTCAAGTACACATACCAAGATTCCAGTAATTTGACAGTGCCGACCAAGCAGTCAGACTATATCCACATACAAGTACCCATGCTGCATGCAAGTGTCAAGTCCGCAACACCAAGTACTGGCTCACTCGGGAATACTGACCAACCGGCCCTTGCCCACATCATCTCACACTACCATGCGGCCTCGGCTCGGTACACCTGGTACATCATATGGACCACTCCTCTCGTCCTATCCTCTTTATTGTTCCTTCACCCCCTATCCACTCCTTGACCTGTTTCCCCTGAACAACATGACAGCCATTCATTGTCCTGGCCACTGCCATTGTTTTATCTTAGGCCATCCTCTATTGTTCTATTCTCACTCACCACTTCATTATCTTATTCTCAGCCATACTTTATTATTCTAATCCCGCTTACATTCCTTATTCTATTTCTGATCACTGTGGACAATGCCTCCATGTGGTTTCTTCATACCTTATTGTTTCCATTCCTTATGCCACCCTGTTCCACATCTTGCTTCTTAACTATATAAGTAGCAGGATGTATGTAGATAGTTCCTCACTCAGAATATCAAATCGGTTTGCACCCCTTTGTCTGTTTCCCATCTCTAAAGTCCTTCGCTCAAGCCAATGCCCTCAGCATCCTCACGAGACTCTTCCTGGCCCAAATTAGTGGCACACAAAGAACAGCAGGGCACAACACATGAGCACATTGAAGCCTAGCCACTTTGAAGCAGTTTGTAGGACTTGACCAATAATCTCGGCATCACCGAATCCTAACACAGTCTCGGCTTGGCACCTCCACCATCTACATTCCTTGCCCCTATTCCTTATCCACTCTACACCATTCATCATCCATTAATCCTACCATGTCTACTCCTTATTCCTCATATCCACCTCACCTTGGGACATCCTGTCCTTGTTTTATCCTTGGCCACAACCATTGTTTTATAGTCGGGCACTCCCTATTGTCCTATCCTTGGCCACATTCCTATTATTCTATTTCCATTGACCCATCTCTGTTTACATTCCTTCATTCTAATTTTACTTGTTGTGGGCAATATCCCCACATGCTCTGCATACCTTATTGTTCCACATTCCTTATTCCACATGTTGCTTCTTAAACTATATAAGTAGGACATGCATGTACATACTTCCTCATTCTGGGTATGGACTAGGCTTAGGCCCTTTGTCTCTTCTTTCCTCTGTAAAGTCCTCTACTTGGGTCAGCACTTTCAGCACCCCCTGAGTACTTCCTCTATCCCAAATTGGTAGCACACACAGCAAGTAGGGCATTACGCATGAGTATGTTGAAGCCAAAGCCACTACTTCTGGCCTGCAGGACTTGGCTGTTACCTGCCCGCATCTTTGGCATTTCCAAAGCTTGACAAAGATCTTTATACTACTTTTGAATCTACGATGAGTTGACTAGATTCCTATAATAGATAAGAAAGCCAAGGATTGTGAAAAGTGAGAACAGAAATACTATGTCCCAATCTTAATCTCCTCCATGACATTGAGGGGGTGACGTGTCACCCTAATTCCCAATGTAGTTACCCTATAAGGAATGTAGTAGCAGATCAGATATCAGAGATAGAACAGAATTGCAATAAGGAAAGTGGAGCAGAATATAATGAAAAGGATATCAAACATAAATGAAGTGAAAATGGATTTGCAAGCATATAGAGATGATATAAATGAGTGGAGTGAATTGACAGGTGCATGTGATACCAAGACAGATACATGAGGTGCATATAGTTTGAGGGCTGAGGGCATATCATCGAATAGGTGAGTGAGGGCAGCTGACCAGGCTGAAATGAATAATTAGGCATGCTGGCATGCAGTTCCTAATAGTATTGGCACATGGGTGTATGGTACATTTATGTCAGTATGTGTATGTATGGCATGTGTGTGTTGGCACATACATGTCATATGCATATGCATACAGTGCAGTCATGTTGTAGGTGTGAATGTGAGGCATATGCATGTTGTATGTGTGTGTGTGGGGTGCATGCATGTCGTATATATGCGAGTGGGGCATGTGGGACATGTGCATGTTGTACATGTGTGTGTGGGGCATGTGTATATCATATGTGTGGGTGTGGGGTATGTGCATGTCATGCATGTGCACTGTTACGATGATGATAAAGGACATAATCGTAATATTATTTAATCTCCCAATGGCAAGACAATTGGTGAGGTTTGGATTGGGGCTTGGCTTCAATGTATTGCATTGCACCCACTTAGACCGCACGGTCCCTGATTTCGTAAAAGCAAAGTAGACAGAAGTGAACAGAGGAATCTTAGTCAAAATCAAGATTGATTTTCTGACTGAAGACTGAACTAATAGTACAAGATCTTTTATACTACTTTCTAATCTATTAGGAGTTGAAGGGATTCCTATAATAGAATGAGAAAGCCAAGTATCATGAAAAGCAAGAAATGGAAATACTACGTCCCAAATAATGATCTCCTTTGTGACATTATGGAGTGATGTGTCACTCGGATTCCTAGCGAAGTTACCCTAAGGAACGTAATAGCAGATTGGACATAAAGGACTGAGCGGAATTGCGAACAGATGAAAATGAAATGAAACATAATGAAAGATATTAAACATAAATGAAGATGGAATGGAAAAGTGAGCATATGGAATGTGACATAAATGAGTGGAGTGAATTGACAGGAGCACATAATGCCAAGATGGATACACGAGGTGCATATAGTCTATAGGCTGAGGGCATTATGTTGAATAGCAAGCAAGAGCGGAGTTGGGCTGAGTGGGCTGAATTGAATAGTCAGCTTGCCAGTGTATGGTTCCTGACATGCACATAGGATACATGCATGTCATATGTGTGCATGTGTGTTGTATGCATGTGTGCCATATGCATACATGTCATATGTGTGCGTGTCATATGCATGCATATTGTATGCATACATGTCATACACATGCATGTTGTATGTGTGTGTGTTGTATGCATTCATATGATATGCATGCATGTGACATGTGTGCATGTCATATGTGTGCATGTCATATGCATACATGTCACATGCATGTGCATGTGTATTGTACATGTGCATGCATATGCATACATAGTTGAGGTGGCAGGTTGGGCCAGGTCACAGGTGCTCTTGGCTTGACCTGTACCCAAACCCAAGGGCACCTGACCCAGTGACCAATGCAGGTTAGCCTAACCCATGCTATTCCCTACTGATAGCCATGATTGATGTCTGCTAATGGCAGCTGCCAGCAGTGACACTTGTTTGGCATGTGTCTTGGCAGTGTGTTATGGCCCGTACTCTCACTAAACCCATACCAACCCCCACAACCACCTACACCTTTTCCGGGACTTTTCCAATTGCTCAAAGACCGAATAAACCGATTTCCGGATGTCCGACATATATTCCGAGGTTCCGCGTTTCTGAACCTCCGAAGACTCCGAAGTCAAGGTTCCGATACTTTGATAACTGACGCGCAGGACCATCGCGTACCTTACCCCCTTATTCTTCTTTCCTATTGACCCCTTGTATTTCCTTTCTCCTTGTTTTATGACCGGCAAAGATAGTACAAGGACAATAGCATGTATATAGTCTTCCAGTCGACTAGACTGTTCGCTAGTACGAATATCGATTTAGTTCTCCCTCGCACTTTCCGTCCAAACCGACCTCTGGTTTCCGAACATTCAGGAAATGAAGACTTCTGGAAACCTCTTGGAATCACCGGGAATAAACTTGGAGGCACCTAGCTAAGCCCCCGACATGCAGGTTTAACAGTATATTCGTACTCACACTCCTGACCATCACGACCCCGAGACCCCCATGAATACGTATTTGGCCCCTAATATGGGCAATATGATGGCCAACCCAGGCCAACCTGTGACCCCATCCAGTGGCAGCAGGGCTACCACGGACCCCTTGTCCAAAACTCGGAAAAGACAGAAAACTTACACCGCAGAATTTGACCCGTTTCTTAGAAACAACTATGACCCCCCGAGAACCTGGCATTGATTTCGACTCAGTGCTCAATCCGACCCTCTGAAAGTTTCCATTCAGGAAACCTTGACCAACATGGACCCCCAACCATTTCATAGATAATGACCTTATGACACTCATGACTCCAGAACAAGACTACAGACTGAGCCATGAATAAACATTTTCCACTCCTTATGCATCAAACCACGTAGGATCCCCCAAGATCCAGATTGGGTCCAGCAGGATTGGGCTCATCCAGTAAAACCCCCTTTCCTCCACTTTCCGATCCTCCTCCACCATACTGTGGATCTCTGCCAGTTTCAGGGTTTCCTCAGCCTTCCGAACCCCCCCCAACTTTCCGGACCACCCCC
>QLPG01011966.1:0-10533 GCA_003314385.1 Gomphus sp. MG54 | reverse complement strand
ATTGATATATTTCTATATATATTTCTATATTTAAAAAATCAGACTGCTGATATAATCAAAGTTCAGCACCAACCTGGCTTATATCAGCTTGGTGTCAACTAGCATACACATGCATATGACATGCACCCCAGGATTCACTCAAGATTCAATACTTACCATGAGGCTATTTCAAGCATCGCAAACTTTACAAACATAATGTAGTGGGCAATACTTTCTCAACAAGGGAGACCCCAATCACCATGTCAAGATGAATCAAAATGGAAAAATGTATGAATGCATCATATGGTAGTGTCAAGTACACGTAGTGAGTATCAGTTCACTCAGCAGTGCCAACTGAATGATCAGGCTAATTCCACATGCAAATGACCAAGCCACACAAAAGTCACTTAGTACATCAGTCTTGGCTTGGCACATTCTTCATCCACATCTCCCATCCTATCCCTCATCCACTCCTCCTTCATTCATTTTCTATTATTCCCACCCCATTTATTCTTTATTCCTAGGCCCATCTTACCTCAGGACATTTTTCTATTGTTTTATCCTCGGCTATGACCCTATTGTTTTATATTTGGTCATTGTTAGGGCGACGCTATTGACTAAGTCACAATGACAAGATAAACCTGTATTTATGAGCTGAAAGGGAATATTCCACCTGGTGTAGCGGTAATCCTCAGTTTATACAAGGTCTACTACCAAGAAATACATGTAAAGCTTACCTGGTGTAGCGGTAATCCTCAGAGATCAAGCTGAGGAGTCACCGTCACACCAGTCACAACCCTATGCCCTACTCCGGCGCTTATTACATAACCAAGAACGCGAAATGGAGATCATGTAAATGGGAAAAGATCGACCAAACCCTGACATCACCCCCCTCTCAATGCTCAGCATCTCAACGTGAGCCTTGGAGAATAGGTTTAGTGAAAACATCCCATGAGATACCCTCTGTTAAGTCCGCGTGTCAGGCGCTTAGCTAGTACTTCGGAATGGGGCTTCCGGGTTAGCGCGAGGGTCCATAATGGGGCTGATGGCCGAAAGTGGGATCGGACGGACTATGGACGGGGAACGGAGGCGCTGGGGATTCAGGGTAGGTTGCGGAATGGTTCAATCCGGTCGCTGAGGTGTTCGAGGTCGAAAGGACTTGGCTTCAACTTATGTGTTGCACCCTCCTCGATTGTCTGTCCCTAATTTCGCAGAGGAGACGGAAGTTCACCGGAGTGAGTCGGGAACTAGGTGGACTAAGATGATATTCGTACTGGCGAACAGTCTAGTCGACTGGGAGACTATATACATGTGACTATCTTTGTACTATCTTTGCCGGTCATAAAACAAGGGAAAAGGAAGTACAAGGGGGTAAATATAAAAGAGAGAACAAGGGAGTGAGGTACGCGATAGTCCTGCGCGTTGGTTATCAAAGTATTGAGTCTCGGTCGGAGACGGACTCGGAGATGGTGTTTTCGGTCGTGACGGGAATGGACGTGGAAAGTAGATTCCCGGTCGGGTTTGTCGGGGATGGAGATTACAGAAAACAATCCTTCGTCCTTTCGGTCGGAAAGGTCTCGGAATAAGGAGGGGTGGTTGTGGGGGTTAGTGTGGGTTGTTGAAGGTATGGGCTATAACACCCTCTCATTCTATCCCATAAAGAGGAGCGGGGAGGGGCTCTACTCAGTGCGACCCTCTCTCTATGATATAGTGGGAGAGTGAATTGGCAGACAGGTCGCATGAAGTTAAAGGTCTGGAAGAGGGCCTCCTGTGTGTCCTCTCCTGCGTAATTACGAGACACTCCTCCTGTGAACCCTTTGAATGTGCATGGAAGCATGACAGGGTTGCCGAGGATAATAGGGTCTCCTAGGTTGTAGGACTGGCGAGCCGTATGCCTCTTCTGCCAAGGAAGGGATAGAGTGGGTCGAGGTTTGGCTGGAAGGTTGAGCTGCTTTTCAACCCTCTCTAGGTCCTCTGTGTCGATAGACCAGTGTGAGGAGAGCGGGGTAGTGACAGGTTGGAGAGGGATGAGGCTTTGTTGGCTGGACATGGTAATGTGGTGGAGGTGGTGGTTATAGGGCTGAAAGGACGGATAGGAATGAAAGGGGGTTTATATATGTGTCAATGAAATGAAGTGAAAACGTAAATGGAGTATAAGTGGAAAGAATCAATGTCAGGTGGGATGTCGCTTAGTTTGGGGGGGCAGCTGGGTAACATGTGTTAGGAACCTCCCTTGTGTCCAATCGAAGAGATGCCGTTTTGAGGCCTCGGTAAAGTTCTCTAGGGTTCGAAAGGGGAGGGACACGTATAGGGCAGCTGAGATATGCTGCGGAGCTTCTGGGTTTTGCCGATGAAATTCCAATACAAGTTGCCTGGCCCCTGAGACATCCCTTGCAGGTAGCCAGAGGTCATCTGCTGCTCCATAACCCTTCCAGCATACCAGATATTCCAGTCGTCCTCTGTGAACTCTGCTATCTAGAATCCTTTCAACCTCATACTCTGGAACTCCATCTTGGATGATAGGAGGAGGTGGGGGTTGAACATGTTGTTCAGGGATGGGATCCTCCTCGTAGGGGCATAGGAGGTTGACGGAGAAGACTGGGTGGGTACAGCCAAAGGACTGGGGGAGCTGGAGGCCATAGGCATTCCATGAGACAACCTTGTTCACTACATATGGACCCAACCATTTGTGGTCTAGTTTCTTCATTGGACGAGTTGTTGTGATATTTTGCGCATTTAGCCAGACTTTATCACCAATCTTGTACAAGGGGGAAGCCTGTCGATGTAAATCATAGAATCGTGCCATATCATCTGCAGCCTTTGCCAGGGCAGAGCGAGCCTCATCTGTAGCTGATTTCATACGAGTGGTAAACTCCTCCAATGCTTCTAATCGAGTTTCTCAAGTTGGCTCTAGTCCAAGTCTGGGATGTTGGCCATTGTCAAGCATGAAGGGTGTGGTCTGCGTTGCAGAGTGAACTTGATTGTTGTATGCAAACTCGGCAAGGGAGATCCATTCTAGTCAATCATCCTGACATTGATTAACAAAGAGTCGGAGGTATTGCTCAATTTCCTGGTTAACTTGCTCAGTTTGGCCATCAGACTGAGGGTGATAGGCTGTAGAAGCAGCAACCAGAATGCCTAAGAGTTTATTTAACTCTTGCATGAATTGGGAGACAAATTGGGTGCCTCTGTCACTGATGATTTCTTCCGGTAGGCCATGGAGTTTCCATATGTGGTCATGGAATAGTCGGGCAACCCCTACTGAGTTTACATCGGATGTGGTGGGAATTACATGTGCACGCTTTGAAAGACGGTCTACAACCACTAGGAGAGCATTGTAGCCCTGACTGGTAGGTAGTTCAGTGATTAGGTCGACAGTAATAACCTGCCATCTGCAATCTGGGATACGATTGGGGAGGAGCTTGCCCATAGGGAGAGTTGGAAAGGTTTTGGTCCTATTACAGGGATCGCAGGATTTTACATACTTGGTGATGTATCGTCCCATGCCAGGCCACCAATAGTTCCTTGATACAAGTTCAGTTGTCTTCCAGCGACCTGGATGTCCTGCAAGGCTTGTATCATGGTGTGCTTTGACAATGTCATATCGCAGTTTGGAGTCTAGGGGGACATATACCTTGCCATGGTAGAGGATGAGGCCATTTTCTTCTGCCCATTCTTCACCTCGCAGGTTTCCTGAAGATCCAAGTTCTTTGAGTGCCTTCACAACCTTTTAATCTCGATCTACACAGTCCCTAACCCTTTCCAGGAACTTATCAGCCTCCCCAGGAACTAACTGTGCACCTGTCGTGCTGATATGGAACATGTTTGGCTGTAATAAAACTTGGTTCTGATTATCTTCCTCCCCCTGCTTATGATCTACCCGTCTTGAGAGTGCATCAGGTTTTGTTGAATGCCAACCAGGACGGTGGATCAGTTCAAAGTCAAAGCGAGAGAGGTAGAGTGACCAGCGAGCTTGACCGCGATTGAGATTCTGTGCAGAATGGAAGTAAGTGAGGTTTTGATGGTCATTCAGGATCTTGATTTTGTACTTAGTTCCCTCTAGGATGTGACACCATTCTTCTAGACCACAAATGACAGAAAGTAGCTCTTTGTCATGGATTGCATAGTTGCATTCTGTATCTGAGAGACTTTTTGAGACAAAGCCAACAGGTCTCCATTTTCCATCATCACAGAGTTGGGATAGTACAGCACTGGTTGCATATGCTGAGGCATCAGTCTCTAGGTGGAAGTGCTTGGTTTGATCTGGGAGGACAATGATAGGAGTAGAAGTGATAAGACGTTTGAGTTCATCAAAGGCAGCTTGTTCTGGTCCATCTGGAGTCCAGGACCACTGCATGTCTGCTTTGGTCAGGTTATTCAGCGGTTTTGCAATGTGAGAAAAGCCATCCATAAATCAGCGGTAGAAGTTGATAAAGCCAAGGAAGGATCTCACTTCTGTGACATTGCGAGGGATTGGCCAGTCTCGGACTCCTGCTACCTTTACGGCTACCTTTCCTGCAGAGAGGATGAGTCCAAGATACTACACTTCCAGCTGTTCAAAGACACATTTCTCTGGCTTCAGATAGAGATTATTAGCACGAAGGGTCTTGAGGACCTGTCGCACTACTTTCCGATGGGTTTCAAGGGATTCAGTGAAGATGAGTATGTCATCGATGAATACTACCACCACCCCTTCATCAATGAGCTCCTTGAATATTTCATTCATCATCGTTTGAAAGGTAGCTGGGCTGTTTGTAAGTCCAAAGAACATCACCAGGGGTTCATATAGGCCTCTATTTGTCCAGAATGCTGCCTTCCATTCATCTCCTTCCTTTATGCATACATTGTTATATCCCCAATGAACATCCAGCTTGGTGAAATATTTGGCTCTAGCAGCAGAAACCTTGTTTATGATATCTGGCACGAGGGGTAAGGGGTAGGCATTCTTGATTGTTATCTCATTGAGTTTCCGATAATCTTGTACGAAGCAGAGCCCCCTGTCCTTCTTTTTTACAAAGAACACTGGAGAAGCCATAGGTGATTTTGAGGGACGGATACGATGGCTCTTCAAGTTTTCTTCGAGAAAGGCATCTAGTTCCCTCTGTTCATTAGGAGACATTGGATAGACCTTTGTGCTGAAGGATTTGGCACCTGGGATTAGCTCAATTGCGTGGTCCCATGGCTTACAAGGAGGAAGTTTGTCAAAGGATTCTTTTGAAAAGACATCCTTGAATTCCTGATAAGGTTTGGGGACGAGTTCTTCAAATGATTTGATGGGTGTTAACTCAGATGCCCTTTGGGAAAGCTGTTGCAATATGGTTGAGCCTGCTCCAATTTCCTTGTGGTTATCTTCAACAAAAACCACAAAGAGTCTGTCCCCATCCTCCGGTGAATATAATGGTTCTTCCACTACAACGGTGCCTTGTCCAGGAGGAGGGCTAGCACTCTTTTTAATGTCTGCTACCATCTCAGAAATGGGTCTCCTGCTGGATAAATTGGTACCACATGACTCAGGGCATCATGTCATCTTCACTTCACCAGTGCTCCAGTCAATCTCTGGGTTATGTTCAGTGAGCCAAGTATTCCCTAGGATAATCGCCAGGTGGCCCAGGCTGGTGATAGAGAAGGTAGCCCGCTCTGAGTGATCTCCAAATATACAGATAAGGTCGACCTCCTCCTTGATCGAACCTGCTTCATTGGGAGTGCCATCAATGTTATAGACTGGTATAGCATGTGAGAGACGGCGGGTTTTGAGCCTTTCAGCTTGGACAAATTCAATGTCAATGAACATTCCAGTAGCACCACTGTCAAGAAGTGCATCAATTGCCAGGGGGCGTCCAGTGTCAACTGATTGGACTTTCAAAGGGACTCTTGTACATCGGCAGGTGTCGGTGGAGCGTACATAGATATGAGGAGGGCACTGTTCTTTGGGGGTTAGAATGATGGGTTTTGTTTCAGGCATGGCTGGTCGGATTTCAGTCTGATCTGGGGCTGGTAAAGGAGATAGCATGTCTCTTGTAATCCCTAGTGTACATGCTTCAAGAACTGAAAACCAATTTGTCGAGTGGGGCATGTCTTTCACCGCCGACTTGCCTAAAAACCCTGTTCCCTTCCTTCCTCTTGAGTCTGGGCCTTTGCCTTCTGTGCCTTCTCCTAAGCATCCAATGCAGCAGCTACCTTTTCAGAGACCATACTCGCAAGCGTCGCTTCTGTGATGTTAGTGCGGACACGCTCCTTTCGGGGTTCTGGGCATGCTGGGGAGATGTGTCCTCGCTTGCCATAGTTATAACAAGACCGTGTTTTGATGTGACGATGATTGGAATCTATATCCATGGGTGTTGCAGAGTTAGGTGCAGGTGTGACTGGGGCATTATGGGTACGGGTTGGAGTGATGCAATGGGAGCTCTGGGGTGCTTGAGCTCGCTTAACCTCTACGAAGTGACGATGGTTGCGATCGATTTGACAGGCCGCATCCTTCCAGGCCTTCAGGTTAGATGGGAGGGAAGGTTGGGAATGGATCTTGTCTATGATCATCATTGGAAGTCCCCTCACATAGGCATCATCGAGCACCTCGTCATTGAACCCCGTCCTCCCTGCCAGTATTTCGAATTGTGCAGTATAATCTTCTGCTGACATGTTGGATGTCATCTTGAGGTCATGCAGTTTGGTGCGGGCTGTTCTGGCATGGTCTGGGTCGCCAAAGGCTTCCTCAACCTGCTTAGCAAACTCGTTGAAGGTAGTGATCGAGGAGGTCCCATCAATGATTGCTTGGGTCTTATTCTGTGCCCAGATCGCTGCAGAGCCTCCTGACATGAAAGAGAAAGCGTACAACATTTTTGTCTTTTCATCTGGGAACAATCCTTGTTGGAGAGTGATGGAAAGTTTGACTGCACGAATGAATCCTTCTGTGTCTGCTCTTTCTCCACTAAACCTCTCAGGATCGGCTGCCTTGATAGTGTGATGAGAGGAGGAAGATGTGAGAGGGGGGGGGTTAACTGTGTTGCAGCAACTGCAGCAGCAGATGCAGCACTAGCTAGATTGTTTTGAATGTTACCCAGCTGGCTCTGAAGGACCTGACTCTGGTGCTGAAGGTGCCTCATTTGATCCATTTGGGTGGCAAGCAGGGTTCTGAGAAAGACACCCTGATCACCCAGAGATTCCCAGTATGCCTCAGGCAATTGGTCTGACATGATATAGAGGTGGAATGTGAAGAGAAGGGGGTGTGAGGTAGTCCTTGGTTAGCTTAATCTTCTGTTAGGGCGACGCTATTGACTAAGTCACAATGACAAGATAAACCTGTATTTATGAGCTGAAAGGGAATATTCCACCTGGTGTAGCAGTAATCCTCAGTTTATACAAGGTCTACTACCAAGAAATACATGTAAAGCTCACTTGGTGTAGCGGTAATCCTCAGAGATCAAGCTGAGGAGTCACCGTCACACCAGTCACAACCCTATGCCCTACTCCGGTGCTTATTACATAACCAAGAATGCAAAATGGAGATCATGTAAATGGGAAAAGATTGACCAAACCCTGACAGTCATTTTCTATTATCTTATTCTTGGCCACATTTCTATTATCTTATCTTCATTGTTATATTTTCTTTTGCATTTCCTTTGTTCTATTCTTGATCATTGTGGACAATACCTCCACATGCTCTACATACCTTATTGTTCACCTGAATGTGAGAAGGCAGGAGCAAATATAACTGTATCAATTAAGTAGCTGAGTGTGTGTGAGTCATCTATAACAATTTTAGTTTTTGACACCTGTCTGTAGTGTTGGTATGGCCCAAACATAACATCATGCCCTGAGCCATGCCAAGCCTTGACCATGGATTCACAGGGCTCAGGACCTGGGACATGAGTAACTTACTTTGAGGCATCCATAGTCTTGGTAGGTCATCCCTGTACCTCAGTATGCTGGTGTCATGCAACTCATGCTTGTTTCAAATGGTAGTTTAGCACAAATTCAATGAAGCAAGTCTTGCAAGGTAAATGCTGACTCTTCTACCAATCATACCATACTGTTGGGACATATCAATTGTATCAGCTACTGCAACCCAGTTTGTGATGTTGCTGAGCAGCTCGTCAACTCTACGTCTACCTCATTTTTCTTTGTCCATGCCATAGTAATCTGAAAAAAAGCAGCAGCACTGCCTTTCAAATAACAAATGCACCACCATCCGTGGTTAATTGTTGTTCCTATAAGTAGCTCTGAGCACTCTGAGCCTACGCTTATCGATCCCATATCCGTATTTCCATCCACTATTCCAACCATAATATTTCATATACACCTCCCTTTGGGTATCCTCCCTCTGGGTCATATTTCATCCATTCCAGGTAAGCGTTTATCTTTTGCAAAGCTCTTGCTTATTCAACAGACCTTGAAAATTCTGCAATTAGGCCACAGCACCCATACGCGTTGTCATACTGATGTATTATTATGTGGGTGAAATATTTGCCAAGCTAACAACAGAATTGCTTCCGGTGCTGTGCTTACAGCCCTCGTTAGTAGTCTGGCCGCACCAGATGAACAATTCATAATTCTATTTGTATTTGGCGAACTTGCATGTGTAAATGAGACTTATGTCGGAAAAAGTTCTTAAAAGGTAAAGCAAATCACAGTCAGCCTGGAGAACCAGACCGGTGCCAAACACTGGAATAAACGCGAAGTATCGCCACGCACACAATTCTATTCGCCAGCTGTCAATCTGACGCTGGCATCGCCTTGGCCTGGGAAGTTAGAGTGCCCACACCCACGTCTCTGCGTTCAGCCCATCGACACCACCATCGTGTAAGGCAGCTACTAAACACTCTCATGTCCGAACTCGTGCACTCCAATCCACAATCTACGTCTTCTTCGGAGGGCATAAACCTTGACTGGAGAAATGTCACCATCAGTGAGCATGTTTGTTGAACAATGACTCAGACTCGAAGAGCTGATACATTTTCTACATTTTCTTCTTCCCTTACAGATGCAAGGGGTGACGAGAATATATCGATGACCAATAGTAAGTGCGGTGACTTGTTAGAGCCTCTCACGCCCATCCTCACATTTTTTCAGACCCCCAAGTTGATGTTTTCGGGTTTCTCAAGCCTGCTGAACGGGCATCTTACAACACACGCAACGCCGCTGAAGATGTTGAATTTCCCGGGTGCATGAAGAACACGCGTGTACGGATGTTGGATCACCTCGAAAGATGGGCGCACGATGCTTCGGCTCCAAAGGTCTACTGGCTAAATGGTCAGCTTGGAACCGGAAAGACAAGCATCGCACACACTCTCAGCCAGCGTTTGGATGAGCAGAAGATCCTTGGAGCCAGCTTTTTTTGTTCTCGCTCAAGCTCAGCATTAAACGATACTACACGGATCATTCCTACAATTGCCAACATGCTTTCTCAATCTAATCCCAGGATTGGAGCAGTAATGCATGACCTCCTCATAAACACACCTGATGTGGCCAATCTCAACTCACTTTCTGACCAGTTCAAGTCTCTGGTGATAGATCCCATTAAGCTCATCACAGAAAGTGAATATCCCCTTGATAGTGTTGTTGTTATAGATGCTCTGGACGAATGCTTGGAACCTAGGAGAGTAGAACTGTTGATAAAGGCAATCCTTGATGGTGTAGTGGACCTACCTCTCAAATTCTTCATTACAAGCCGACCCCAGACATGGATCACAACATCCTTCCTTCATAGTCCTGCATCTTCTCTTCAAGAATTTTCACTTCATAGAGGATCATTAACAGACGACGAACAAACCGACATTGAAATATACCTGAGATCATCACTGTCTAAAATAGCAACCAAGCATGGATATTCTGACCCTAACATTCCCTGGCCAGCCGAATCTGAAGTAAAGAGTCTTCTAGACCAGTCAGATGGATTATTCATATACGCTGCTACCGCCGTGCGGTATATTGACGAAACGAACGTAGATCCCAGGATGCGTATAACTGAACTTATACGCTCGTCGTTCCCTCTCCCGTCTCTGGACAGTTTCTACAATTTGATTATGGACGGGGCATTCAGGAATCTGCTGTTTGACAAAGAAAAGATGGCAAGGCAGGATTTGCTTGCCGTGGTGGTCTGTGTTCAAACCCCATTGACCATCTCCGGGATTGCTTCCTTGTTAAAGAAGACATCTCATGAGGTTCAGATTGAACTTTCTGGATTTCGTTCGGTAATCCATATTCCCTCTACCAATGATGGACATGTCACTATCTTTCATGCCTCATTCCGTGAGTTCATTGTCGATCCCAAGCGCTGCCTAGCACACAGGGTAGATGTATTGGATGCACACCATACACTGGCCATCAACTGTCTTGGAAGCATGAATAAATCCCTTCATCGTAATATTTGTGACTTGGATGAAGATAGGAGTCAGACACTCCCCCATGAAATCACAGATCCTGGTGTCATTCCAGAGGCCCTTCGATACTCGTGCGTGCACTGGGCATTTCATCTTCTAGAAGCATTGTCCCCTGCTGAACCGTCAACGATGCTCGATGCTCTTTCTGAATTCGCGGATAACCATATATTGCACTGGT
>QLPG01011945.1:377-17624 GCA_003314385.1 Gomphus sp. MG54 | reverse complement strand
TGGGAGAGGATAGAGAAGTCATTGATACCATTGATACCACAACACTGGATTCTGGCAATATAAACAAATACTCAGAAGTGAGGGGGAATTGTATACATAGCAGGACATCCAATCATATCAGATATGAGTCCTGATATTGACTCACTTAAATCTGAGACTTACCCATGAATCTTCCCCTAGATAGTTTATAATACCATTTACCCATGCACACTTTCATTAGCTTACTGTGTTTGACGTTAATATGGAAGCTCCCTAGGCTATACTTCCTATATTCACCTTTTTCTTCTTACCATCTTATCCCACAATCATTTAACAATTTGCTATAGTCTCATAGACCTGGCATACTGACAAGTCCTTTATAGTCTGTTCTCTTATCTTTCTTATCCATTCCCTTATAGTATGTTTCTATTCAATTTGATTTTTTATATTTTTACCACCTGTCAAGTACATGTACCGAGACCCGTTAATTCGGCAGTGCTGACTGAGCAGTCACCCTATGTCCACGTCCAAGTGTCCATGCCACATGCATCTCACTTGGTACACCGGTCTCAGCTTGGCACATCCACCACCCACACTCCTTATCCTCACCCCTCACATGCTCTATGCCACTCACCACCCATTAATCCCAACATGCCTACTCCTCATCCTTCAACCTGCCTCACCTTGGGACTTCCTGTCCTTGTATTATCCTTGGCCATGGCTCCATTGTTTTATAGTTGGTGTTATAGCCCATGCCTTCAACAACCCACACTAACCCCCACAACCACCCTTCCCTATTCTGAGACCTTTCTGACCGAAAGGACGAAGGATTGTTTTCTGTAATCTCTGTCCCCGACAAGTCCGACCAAGAATCCGCGTTCCCGCTCCCATTCCCGTCATGACTGAGACACCATCCCCGAGTCCATCTCTGACTGAAGACTCAATACTTTGATAACCGACGCGCAGGACCATCGTGTACCTCACTCCCTTGTTCTCTCTTTTATATTGACCCCTTGTACTCTCCTTTCCCTTGTTTTATGACCGGCAAAGATAGTACAAGGATAGTTGCATGTATATAGTCTTCCAGTCGACTAGACTGTTTGCTAGTACGAATATCAACTTAGTCCACCTAGTTTCTGATTTACTCTGGTAAACTTCCATCTCCTCTCCGAAATCAGGGACAGACGATCGAGGAGGGAGCAACACACAAGTTGAAGCCAAGTCCCTTCGACCTCGAACACTACAGTGACCGGATTGAACTAATCCGCGACCGACCCTGAGTTCCCGGCGCTTCCACCCCCGCCATAATCCGTCCGACTTCCATCTCCGTCTTTCGGCCCCATTACAGACCTTTGCACCGACTCGGACTACCCTTTTGGAAGCACTAGCTAAGCGCCTGACATGCAGACTTAACAGTTGGTCGCTTCCTATTGTCCTATCCTTGGCCACATTTCTATTATTCTATCCTTTATTGTTCTATCCCCATTTCTATTCCTTCATTCTAATTCTACTCGTTGTGGACAATAACCACATGCTTTGCATACCTTGTTGTCTCACATTCCCTATTCCACATGTTGCTCCTTTAACCTATATAAGTAGGGCATGCATGTACATATTTCCTCATTCTGGGTATCGACTAGGCTTAGGCCCTTCTACCTTCTTCTCCTCTGTTAAAGTCCTCTACTCAGGCAGGCATCATTGGCATCCTCCTGAGTACCCTGTCTGTTGCAAATCAGTGCCACGTATGGAAGAGTAGGGCACAACGTACAAGTACATTGAAGCCAAAGCCACTACTCCTGGCCTGTGTCAAGATTCGGTGACGCCGAGATATCGGTTAAGTCCTGCAAACCGTTACGGGGTGGCTAGGCTTCAACGTGCTCTTGCGTTGCGCCTCGCTCTTCCGTGTGTGCCACTAATTTGGAAAGCGAGAGGAACCTTGGGGGGATGCCGAGGGCGTCGGCTTGAGCGAAGGACTTTAGAATTAGAGAGCGGACAGAGGGGTGCGAATCAATCGATATTCTGAGTGAAGAACTATCTACATACATCCCGCTACTTTTATAGTTAAGAAGCAAGATGTGGAACAGGGTGGCGTAAGGAATGGAAACAATAAGGTATGAGGCAACCACATGGAGGCATTGGCCACAGTGATCAGAAATAGAATAAGGAATGTAGGCGGTATTAGAATAATAGAGTATGGCTGAGAATAAGATAATGAAATGGCGGGCGGGAATAGAACAATAGAGGGCGGCCTAAGATAAAACAATGGCAAAGACCAAGACAATGAGTGGCCGTCATGTTGTTCGGAGGAAACGGGTAAAGGAGTGGATAGGGGGTCGAAGGAACAATGGAAGGAGGTGCATGAGGGGAGTGGTCCATACAATGTACCGGATGTACCGAGTCGAGGTCGCGCGGTGGTGCGAGATAATACGGGCGAGGGCCGGTTGGTCGGTATTCCCGAGTAAGTCGGTACTCGGTGTTGCGGGCTTGACAGCCTGTAGGACTTGGCTGCTCCTATCTGACATCTTGGCAGTCCCGAAGCTCGTCAGTACCTGCAGCTTGACACCACCCTCCTTTTGTTACCCATTGTTATTGTTGAAATATATTGAGTAAAAAAACATTATTCTATTCTTTTGTGTCAACCTATAAACATAAACTATATATACTATACCATAAGTTGAGAAACTTAATTAGTCCAATGTATGATTTTCTAAACCCATGAGCTAAATCCAAGTCAGGTTGAGTCAGCTAATGAATATTTATATACTGAACGAGGACAGAGATCATAGACCAGGAAGATATGAAAGTGTAGGGCATAGGTATGGAAACTATTATTATAAATTATAGAAACAGGGAATACATGACTGGGTGTAAACCAAAGCAACTGAAGTGAGGACCAAATGTAAATGAGTTTAAGGGCAACCTGCTCTGCATCTGTTAGGAGGCCAAACAGCAGGATATTTAGGTTGGAGTGTTTCTGCATAGGGGTCAAAAAAAATTTTTTTTAAACGATTGGTTACAGGAGGTCATATTCCTGAAAAGGGCTGGATGCGTTGTTTTGTTTTACATCTGTAGGCATAGTTGGTGTTCAATGTGAACCATTGGTGCCGGAGTCGGAGGCCTAACTTCTTATTCCTTGGTTTCCGAAGCATCCAACGTCTCAGACTCTTCTTCAACCTCTTCTGTCACGGAGGCTGCTTGCCCCTTGGTGACTGTGGTGGTGAATCTTGGGCATTCCTTGGCTGGGTGGCCCGATCTGCTGCAGAAGAGGCAGAGGTTTTGTTCGAAGCAGCATTGCCGTTCTTGTGGCGTAAGTTTTCTGTCTTTCCCTAATCTGGACGAAAGATCCGTGGTAGTCCTGCTACCACTAGACAGGGTCATGGGTTGGCCTACATTGGCCGTCTTATTGCCCGTGTTAGGGGCCGAGTACATGGTCACAGGGGTCCCCCCTCTGTAGTAGGGGTGGTCGAAGTTCCGGGTGGAGAGGGGTTCTCTGGCAATTTCCGATCGTCGCTCCCAGTAGCGGGCATCGATGGATTGGGACATGAGACGGAGTTGGAGCAGGGAATGGGGTTTTCCTATTCTAGAGATCTCGTCCTTGATTCTGCCGGGGAGTCCGTTGTAGAACTGGCGATGAAGTGCAGTGTCGCCCCAGTGGATGTGGGTGACTAGTCGATTGAATTCGACTACATATTTCGTGATGCGCTGATTATCGTGCATGCGGAGGGTCTCGAGGTCTGCTTTGGCTTCTCCTTCTGGGTCATGGGGGCCGGAGTTGGTTTTGAGTTCGTTCACGAACTCTTCACAGTCATGGAGCCAGTCTGGCTCATCAGGGGCGGAGAGGGCTGGTTTGAACCAGTCCAGGGCAGTACCAGTCAGGTACGACAGTATGTAGGTTACCTTGGTGCTCTCGGTGTCGAAGGCATCAGGGCGGTCACGGAAGTTCAGCCTACATTGCACTAGGAAGGCTTGTAGTTTTCTTGTATTGGATCCATCGAAGGTATCTGGATCTCAAACCTTGGTGGCGTGGGGAGCTGATCTTCTGGGGCTGGCTAAGTTATTTGCCAGCATAACAAGGGCCTGAGTGAGATCAGGCACAACGTTGGGTCCTAAGGCGGGGGCCCCTCCTGGTTGTGCAGGAGGCGGTGGTGCTGCAGCGGGTGGTACAACATGGGGTTGGGCAATGGGGGGTAGTGCAGCAAATGGGGGTACGGCGGATGGTGGTGCATAGGGGGGCACCAACAAGTCTGACGGTGCTGCTGTGGATGGTCCTGAGCTGGGCCGCATATCTGATGGCGATGATTGTTGAATCGCTGGGGAGTGGTTCACAAGGAACAGGTTGGTCAAGTTTGAATGCTCGTGTTGGTCTACATCTGAAAATCCGGAGTCGGAGGAAGGCTCCAGGGGGTGAGCTGGGGTCTGAGGCATCTGAAAACTTGGTCCGGGGACAGGCAGTTCTCGGGGGATGGGTGCACAGTGGGCAGACGCCTGAGTGATTGTCTGCATGGCTTGTGAACGTGTGGTGGGTCTCATGCTTAATGACAATCAGGAGTGTGAGTACAAATATACTGTTAAATCCGCATGTTGGCGCTTAGCTAGAGACTTCCGGAAGGGTTTGGGGGGTTTCCGATAGGGTTCTGAGGGGGAAGTTCGTATTCCGAAGGTGGGGTAAGGATTGGGAATGGGTTAGAATCGGAATCAGAACCGGGGAGATGGAAGTCGGGAACGCCGGGAGTCTGGGGACTGTCCACGGTATAGGGTGGTACAAGTGGTTCGAGGTCACAGGGACTTGGCTTCAACTTATGTGTTGCGCCCTCCTCGATCATCTGTCCCTAATTTCGGGAAGTCGGAAAGTTTACCGGAAACTAATCGGAAACTACGACGCAAATTAAGTCGATATTCGTACTGGCGAATAGTCCAGTCGACTGGGAGACTATATACATGTGACTATCCTTGTACTATCTTTGCCGGTCATAAAACAAGGAGAAGGAGAGTACAAGGGGTCAATATAAAGGAGAAAACAAGGGAGTGAGGTACGCAATGGTCCTGTGCATCGGTTATCAAAGTAACGGAATCTTGCTTCGGAGTCTTCAGAGGTTCGGAATTGCGGAACCTCAGAATGTATGTCGGACCTCCGGAAATCTGTTATGCAGGCTTTGGGCGATTGGAAGGGTCCCGGAAATGGTGCAGGTGGTTGTGGTGCTTAATGTGGGTTTGTTTGGCGGTATGGGCTATAATACTAGGCCTAGATAGCCGTAATCCCCTACAGTAGGGGAAATCCAAAGAGGAAAGTCTAAGGTTTCTGCTACCAGTGAGCCTTCTCTTATATACCCTTTATATAAGTAGTCTGTATGCCAGCTTACAAATCTATTCATTGGAATCAATAGAGCCAGTCTTTTGGTATTAAGTCCATGCCTCTAGCACTTATTCCAGAGCCCAGTTACCCATGCTAGGCTTGTTCTGGCTTCCTGCTCAGTGATCCTTTGGACCTTGGTCTCTGTTAGAAACCATACACCAGCATGCCCGACTATTCATTTCAGCCCACTCAGCCCAACTATGCCTTTACTCACCTATTCAACTATACACCCTCAGCCCATGGACTATATGTACCTCATGTATCTGTCTTGGCATCACATGCTCCTGTCAATTCACTCCACTCATTTACATTTAATATCCTTTCATTTACATTCCGCTCCACTTTCATTTATTCACAATTCTATTCTGTTCTTTATATCCGATCTGCTATTACATCCTTTAGGGTAACTCCATTGGGAATCGGGGTGACACATCACCCCCCAATGTCATGGAGGAGATCAAGATTGGGACATAGTATTTCTGTTCTTGCTTTTCACAATCCTTGGCTTTCTTATCTATTATAGGAATCTAGTTGACTCCTAGTAGATTTGAAAGTAGTATAAAGATCTTATACATTCAGTAGTTCAGTCCTCAGTCAGATAATCAACTTTGATTTCAACTTTGATTTCAACTAAGCTAATTCTTCTGTCTTGCTATTCCGAAATTAGGGACCAGTGTGATCTGGTGGGCACAATATACAAGTTGAAGCCATACCCTACTCTGAACCTTGCCATTGATTATATTTGGGAGATATTACATTTATTATGATTATGTTATTCCTTCACATTGTAACAGTCTCTTAACCTCGGAGTTGGTCAGAGTTCAAAATAGGACTTTGGACTTGGGTAGTGATTGGCACAGGTATTGGAAACCCGCACGGGTAGCGGGTATGGGTAGTATGGGTAAGGGTCAGGGTCAGGATTTCCAACCCAGCCCAAACCCATACCTGTTCACAGGTTCACTTATATAAGCGAGGTTCAGTGCTAACCTCACTTATATAAGCAAGGTTCAGTGCTAACCTCACTTATATAAGCGAGGTTCAGCGCTAACCTCACTTATATAACTTATATCTAAGCCCACCTGTACCCCCATCATGTGACTGTACTCAAAATCAGTATAATTTTGTATTTTAAAAATTCAAAATTTATTTAATATGTTTTGTGGCTGATGTAATTGAGGTTCAGCACCAACATCACTTACATCAGCTTGGTGTCAAACCACATTGTACACATACCCTCAGTCGGCCTCGACGCTACCAACCTTTGACAGACAGATGCTACCACATACCCAATGTCGGCCAAGTGGACCAGATGCTACCATATGATCCATCCCCAAAGTACCACCTCCAGCATCCCGTGCTCATCGGCAGATATACTGCCCCCAAGAGCTTCATGCCATTCTCCAGTTTCAGTCTTCCCCTTCATAACCCCCAGGAAGTCGATGACAACGCACAAGTCACGTTTTTGTTACCATGATTCCCCTTTTTGGTGATCCATCAACTTATTTCCATCAACTCATTTGTGTTGTTCTTGTTCTCGTGCCCGTTTCTCATTTTTGTTCATTTTGACTTGTCTCATTGTATTTTATCCCCTCTTTTGCATATTCTCTGCCTTACAACACCTTTTCTCCGTCTTTATGTACAACTAACTCATCCGCTTTCCCTGCAGTATCAGCATTTGTCAGAATTTACCCTGTCGACCTCCTTCAACCGCGGCGCGTTACACTTGACTTTGAAGCCGTACAGGGTGACCCTCCACCCCCATCTCCTGCAAGTTCAAGATCATGTCAATGTTCAGGGTTTCGTGAAGGGCTGCGATCCCAATCCCATTCTCGTTTACGTAAGGAGAGCACCAGTGAGAAGAGTGCTAGCGAGAAGAGCACAGATGAGGGGTACATGCATAGGAGGCCAAAAGATCGAATGTCCCCCAGCTTAACCTTGGACCTATGTCTGGCGATGGAGAGCCGAGTTTGAGATAGGATATCCAGCAGATGTTGCTTCCGAGGAGGAGGACACGGTTGGTGGAGTGGGAGGCAAGAACCAGTTGGAGCCTGGTTTGTCCAAGATGGGAATGGGACCTAAAACTGGGAGTCCAATCGATGTGAAGCGTGTGAGATGTATGAAAGAAGAAGGCGAGTGGCTGGAGATGTGGGAGGTGATGACCCAAGCAGGGTCGCTTCTGATGGGTTGGGAGAGTCCAAAGGTTGGTGGTGTTCAGTGTCAATATAGCCCTTCCCAGAAGCCGGCGAAGCCACATGGGAACTATCGCCACCCTTCCATAGTCCTCCAAATATATGGTTCAACTTGGATCTTGGACAGTTGCTCTGACTCACAGGTACATGTGAAGTCTTGTCTGCGGAGTCCTCACCGACATGGATAGTGCTTTGGCTGGCGTAATTACCTTGAAAGTCGGCTAGGTCATCATAGTCGCTGAAAGAGTTCAAGCCTGGATCAGCTTCCTTTGACGCTTTCAAAGCCAGTGATGTTGCTAGGTTAGGATGGGGGGGGGCCATCCGCCAGAGGACACAGGACAGGTGTGTGGATGTTATACCCTATTCCAGCGTAGGTAATTGTGGGAGGTTTACCCAACATCCATGCCTGCACCTTCCACTTGGCAGCCTGTGCAGTCTTGATCAGACCTGTGGGGGGATGTGGATATGGGCGAGGCCATGAGGAGGGGGAATACAAGTATTGGAGTGGGAGAAGAGGATGCTGTGGGGGTGAGTAGAGAAAGGGAGGTGAGGCGGATATTTGGACTCGGGAATATGGACATATGGAGTAAGTGGTACTTTGTTCTCTTTGTGAGGTATCATGCCGATATAGTTTTTTTCTTTCTGTGTTACAGTAACAAGATGCAGCCTCACACGCACAATTTCTACATCTGGCCTTTTCGTCATCAGCACTTGTTTCATCTGCTTCTGGTCCCACCTCCTCGCTGCCTCCAATGTCAAACTGCACTTCTCTACCTCGGACATGTGTGGCACCCTCCCACTCCCCTCATCCACTGGTGCACGTGCATGGTACCATGGTGCAGGAATGGCACTACAGGTGTACGGCCACGCCGACGTGCTAGTAGGTGCATGGGCTGGATGCAACCGTATATGACACCTCATGTGTGCATGTGGTGCATGCATGTTGTGTGTGAATGCATATGACACCTATGTATGCATGTTGTCATGTTGGCCAATCCTGACCCTGACTGCATTGGGGTTGCTGATAGTCCCATCCTGCCTCCTGAGAAGCCCAGGTGCACTTGCCTCTGTGTGTATGTCGTCTATACCTAAGGCAGATGTGTACCTGGGTGCACCTGAGATAGGAATCTGTTTGCATTGGGGTTGCTGGTAGCCCCATCCTGCCTCCTGGGAAGCCCAGGTACACTTGCCTCTGTGTGTATATCATCTATACCTAAGGCAGATGTGTACCTGGGTGCACCTGAGGTAGGAATCTGTTTGCATTGGGGTTGCTGATAGTCCCATCCTGCCTCCTGGGAAGCCTAGGTACACTTGCCTCTGTGTGTATGTCGTCTATACCTAAGGCGGATGTGTACCTGGGTGCACCTGAGGTAGGATGTTGTTTGCAATGGAGTGGCTGGTAGCCCTATCCTGCCTCCTGAGAAGCCCAGGTGCACTTGCCTCTGTGTGTATGTTGTCTATACCTAAGGCAAATGTGTACCTGGGTGCACCTGAGGTAGGGTGATGTTTTCAGGACCAGAGCTACAAGTGGTATCTATGTCAACACCTGGGCCCTAGAACCATAAAAGTTTTAAGGCTTACCCCATCTTTAAGGTACTATTTGGTAAATACTCCTCTAGAGGAGCTAAAGCAAGTCTACCTCCAAGGTAAAACTTGATGGCCTTATGTAAATCATCATGCCTATATGGGTTGGGATCCTCAGAATGGCTTTTAGAAAATGTAGCTTTGTTGTACTAGCTTGTCAACTTCCTAGAGACAGTGGAAGAGTCAACTTTCTAGCCATACCAAGCTGATATAAGCCAGGTTAGTGTGGAACTTTGCTTATATCAGTCAGATTAGTGTGGAACCTCAATTATATCAGCAGCCAAATACTCCATTCTAACAAAATGTCTACCTAAGATCCTCATATTGCTGAAGGCAAACGGAAGTATCACCTAACTGAACGTTTGACTGGCAACACTGATCCACTGTAGGTAAGAACAATACCTATTGTGGGTTGCAGATAAAAGCAATACCCATTGAACCCATGGGTAAGAATAATACCCATTGTAGGTCATGGGTAAAAGCAATACCCGTTAAACCTGTGGGTACCTGTACCCGTACCCACGATAACATGCTACCCATTGCTAAGGATACGGGTATTCTTGGGTATGGGTACGGGTAGGCATAAAATACCCAGGGGTTACCCATGCCAATCACTAGACTTGGGTCAGGCTTTGGAGTGGGTCATCCCTTGACAAATTGTCCCAAAGGAAAATGGGTAAGGAAAAGGATGGGGGATGAAAGAATAATGAAGAATAGAGGGGATGGGGTAGGGAAAGTGAACCAAATGATGTGCCAAATGTACCAAGCTGAGACCACATACTGGTGAGGAATGGCTTGTTACTGGTGTGCAGGATTAAACAGTAAGGGTCATTTGGTTGGTACTGCTAAGTGAACTGGAGCTTGGTATCCTGGACTTGACACAATTGTCAGGCCTCGGTACCACTGAAAGTACAGTCAGAACTGGCCAAGTCCTGCAGGCCAGTCAGGGTGGCTTGGCTTCAATGTACTCGTGCATTACGCCCTGCCTCCCGTGCATGCCACTAACTTGTAACAGAAAAGATACTCGAGAGGATGCTGAGGGTGTCGGCCTAAGTAGGGACTTCTGAATGGAAGGAGGAGAGCAGGAAGGCGTAAACCTAGTTGATACTCAGACTGAGGAACTATTCGCTACTTATATAGGCTGAGAGGCAGAATGTGGAATAAGGATGGCATAAGACATGGAGAAAAGAATAAGGTATGAAGACCATGTGGAGGTATTGTCCACAGCAATCTAGAATGGAACAATATGAGAGTAAGATAATGAAATATGACCGATAATAAACAAGTAAGGTTGTGGGAAAGAATAGAACAATAGGGGGTGGCCAAATATAAAACAATAGGACCACGAGTGAGTAGCAATAGATAGTGAATGTCCCAAGGGTAAACAGGTAAGGGGAAGGACAGGGAGTAGAAGAATAATAAAGAATAGGAGGGTGGGGTGAGGATAATGAACCAGATGATGAACCGAGTGTACTGAGCCAAAACTGCACACTGTGAGGGATGATATGGGTAAGGGTCAGTTGGTCGGTACTGCCAAGTAAATCAGAGCACAGTATTGTGGTCATGACAACAATGCCTGGCCCTGGTTTGGTAGAAGATTTCCTAATATAAGGGCAACCCCTGTAGCATCTGATAATGGAAAAATGCTAAGTGTTTAGATGCAGTCTATGTACATGAGAAGGAGGGGGGCTCACCTGACAAGGGGGAAATCCTAAGAAGAAATCTCAAGATCCTTTGTCAGTGAGTCCATACTCTATATACCCTTTGCCCATGCCTTGCTTCTTCAACATACCTTACCCCCCAGTTGCGCCTCAAGGTATGCAAACCCAAACTCCCAATAACTAGCCCATGTTGTCGGTATCTCAGTTTGGAATTGTATGGGACTGTGGTCAGTTTGCCTGACTTAAGGAGAGCACCTCTCACATCCATCCCTTCCTCAGCCTGTCGATCTTCTTGGTCCATGCCCCTTCGCTCTCTACTCTTTGGTTTTCATTTGGTCTGGAGAGTGGGTTATCCCCTGACAGTTTGCACCCTCCTCTATGTCCTCATCCCTTCTACACTACTGAGAATTCCAACACCAGGTTGTTGGTGCCCTTTTCTGTATATTAGATAATTGGCACCAGAGTTGTTATATATGTCCACTTGTAGAAAAGCAAGAATATAGTCTGTTTTTGGTGTTTCCTTGGGCTTTTGGCAAATGTTGATCAAGAGTTAATTACTATATGTAGGTAATTTACTCTTAATTGGCCAGCCAAAATTTGTTTTAATATTTTTTGACCATCAATTAAGACTAATTTGGTGATAGCTTTTTTGGAAAAGATGTTTGGATTATACATATCTCCTTGTTCTTGTCTTGAAATCAGAATGGATTACCTCTTAAAACTTACTATTAATGATCCTCAATAACTTTACAACAACTTCTTCAATTCCTCCCTTACTAGAGTGTATTGATAGATAATCTGTTCAGTCCACTTACTTCCTCTTTCCTCGATAGTATAGTAGACTTCCTTAATACAGATTTCAGTCAAGCTTGATTTTAGCTCATAATTTTGTAGATCAAATTTTAATAAAATTATATTACAGCTAAGAAGTGTCTAAAGAATATTTTTGCCCTAATATATGGGGGCAAAAAAGCTCTCATTGGGGCACAATAAATTATTTTGTAGAACAGGTCAAAATGTCATAGATATAAGCAAGTGTGACACCTAATTCTCTGCACATGGAATTTGTGGCCTCTCATTACTGGTCATCCATCTCTTTATCTTCATTTGCTCATTTTCAATATCATCTTTATTCAATGTTGGGGGGAGATTTGGTTTGCAACCTCTTGTGGTTTTTTTTGGCCATGATCACTTTGGGAACCTGGTTGTGTATTATTAACATGTCATGCTTTGGTAGTCCAATATCTCTGTGGTCAGATTAAGGTCAGATCAGGTCAAATCCCACCTGGAGTTTTTTCAATTAGCAATAGGAGATGCATATCTTCCCTAATGTGAACACTCTATGACAAAATCTCTCAGAAAATTTGAGCAATCACTGATTTAAGATTGTATATTATCAAAATTAAGTAAATTTAGATGAAAATGAACTCCTCCTGAATGCAATTCTTCTCCCTCTTTTATACAGTTTGGATTAATTATTGCTTATATATAGTAGATTATTTGCGTAAAACCTTGTAACTGTCAGGAGTCGGATACTGATGGACTTTGGTACTGCCGAGGGGTGTTGTCGAAAGGTCGGGCGGACTATGCCCAAGTCCTGCAGGCCAAGAGTAGTGGCGTTGGCTTCAACATACTCGTGCGTTGCGCCCTACTTGCCATGCATGCCACTGTATTTGCAACAGACAGATACTCAGGGGGATGCTGAAGATGCCGGCCCGAGTCGAGGACTTAACAGAAGAGAAGAAGGTAGAAGGGCCTAAACCTAGTCGATACCCAGAATGAGGAAGTATGTACATGCATGTCCTACTTATATAGGTTAAGAAGCGACATGTGGAATAAGGAATGTGGGACAACAAGATATGCAGAGCATGTGGTCATTGTCCCAACAAACAAAATTAGAACAAGGAATGCAAAACAGGGACAGAACAATAAAAGATGGAACAATAGGGTCGTGACTCAAGATGGGACAATAGGGAGTGGCGAGTATAAAACAATGGGGTCTCGTCCGAGGATAATACAAGGACATGAAGTCCCAAGGTGAAACGAACCGAGGGGTGTGGATGGCAAATGTGCTGAGCCGGGACCAGCACACCAAGTGCTATGCAGGCAACGCGGGTACTTGGTCGTGGATATAGGATGATTGCTTGGTTGGCACTGCTGGCGAATGGGTCTCGGTACGTGGACTTGACAGTAACACTGAAATGAGAATCGACCCCAGAAAATCAATTTGTATCAAGGAGGTATCCTGTATCAAGGAAGTCTATTACACTGTAAGTGCATTCCCTTTCATTAGGATATCTCTGGACCCCTAAGTATCCTGAACCTACAGACTTCAACAGTCTCATTCATTGCTGCTAAAAATGAATCACTTCTTGCTGAATTAACTTCCCAAGTTATTACTCATGTTGTGACCAAGGTAGAAATATTAAATTATTTTCAGAGTTGTGCTGCAGCAGAGTTTGAAACTCTTCTTTACTATACCAAGTGATAGGCAGAGGTGTTATACTGTGAACACCAAAGCTTTGTCCAGGTTCCAAACAGACATGTTATGAATATGCCCATCTGTGGAGGTCTGGTATCAGAACTATTTGAAACAGATTCAAGAAACAAGTCGAGTCTTTGACTTGAAGGACTTGAAATATTGCATGCAGCTGCAAAGAAAGCAGAGCCAGTTGTCACATTCATTAAGCAAGTACTTGTGTAGATGAAATATCTTTGCATGCATTGAATACAATATTTGTGATCCAATACCTGAAGTATCAGCCTCCTCTTTGGGTGGGCAATGAGTGGGTAATTTAGTATAGAACTCTACTCATGCTTCATATTGAATCTAGACAAAGGTCTCAGTCGAGTAAGTGATAACACGACTAATATTAATACCTAGACAAAGGTCTATGTAGGAAATGGTACATGAGCTTATGTCTAGAGAAGAACATAATGAGTGTCTCACCTCAGTCAAGTAAGTGATAACGCGACTGAGGAGATCACTAGCTAGCTACTGGTGTTTATATACTGTAGCTAGACAATGGTCATGAACAATAGTAAATAGTACAATGGCGGTGAATGAACAATGGTGAATGAACAATGACATGAATGAACAATGGCATAACATGAGTAAGGACTTATCTCATATTCCAACACTCCCCCTCACTATGATAATTGGGAATTATCATAGTGACTAGCAGGTCCCAGACCAAGTAGCGTTGTGAATTTCTCATGTTTTGGACGTGGTAGGGCCTTAGTCATGATGTCCGCAGGCATATCAGCTGTAGGGAGGTATTTGAAGAGTAAGTCTTTAGCGTCGACACGTTCACGTGTGTAATGAAACTGCATGTCAATGTGCTTCGACCTGGCATGAAAACTAGGGTCTTTTGTGAGTGCAATAGACCCTAGGTTATCGCTATGTATGGTGGTGGTGCGCTGTTTGTGACCCAGAATTTCTAGTAACTTGCGCAGCCACATAGCTTCCTTGGCGGCATGACAGCTGGCCACATATTCAGCCTCGCAACTAGAAGTAGTTACAATGGCCTGGCGTTTTGAACTCCAAGAAATCGCGCCTCTACCCAATGTAACCATGTAACCTGATGTGGATCGGCAGGTGTCTGAGCAGCCTGCGTAATCAGAGTCCGTGTACCCGACAAGGAGGGGGTTGGAAGTACCTCCAAGGGTGAGTTTGTAGTCCTGGGTTTGTTTCAGGTAGCGTAGGACGCATTGTAAGGCTGTCCAGTGGGGAAGACCTGGATTCGAATTGAATTGACTGAGTTTGTTGGTGGCGAACGTGATGTCTGGTCGTGTTGCCATCGACGCGTACATGAGCGATCCAACACCAGCCAAGTAAGGTATTTTCTTCATTTTTGTTTTTTCTTCGTCAGATGTGGGTGACATGGACTTGGTAAGCACTACATTCGGATCCAATGGAGTGGAAATACCATATGAATCCTGCATATCGAAACGTTTTATGATGGAATTGATGTAGGTAGATTGGGATAGTGAGATCGTTCGTGCTTTTTGGTCCCTTGTTATACTCATGCCAAGAAACCATTTTATCGGTCCCATGTCCACAACATCAATGATTACTCGTAGATCGGTAATCATATTCGTGAGGGTTTCTGTGTTTTCGGCTGCAGCGGCCATGTCATCGACGTGAATTGTAACCATCGCATGACCCTTAGCGCCCTGCTTGAAAAACACGCTGTGGTCAACACTGGCCCTAGTAAAACCTGCGCGACACATCTCATCATAGAGTCGAGTGTACCAGCAGCGACCAGCTTGTCGCAGCCCATATAGAGACTTGTGCAGTTTGCACACCCAGCTCTCTTTCCCTTTAACCTTCCGCCCCTCTGGTTGTTCCATGAAGATCTCCTCTGTCAGGTCCCCATGCAAGAATGCCGTTTTCATGTCAAACTGGTTTATCTCCCAGTCTAGGGAGGCAGCAAGTCCTAACACAGTACGCACAGATTCCAACCGTGCAACAGGTGCAAAGGTATCCGTGTAATCTATTCCTTCAATTTGTGAGTATCCTTTTGCGACTATTCTTGTTTTTCTTCGTGAAACATTGTTGAATTCATCACGTTTTCTCAGAAACACAGTACGGCATCCAAGTATACGGCGTCCTTCAGGTACATCTGATCGAGGTATGAGTGTCCAGACACCATGTTGACGCATTGATTCCAGTTCATTATCATAACTGGTCTCCCATTCCTCAGCATCATATGCCTGAGTTGCATCTCTATAAGTGTGAGGGTCATCTTCAGCCACTCCCAGTAGTTCATTTATCTCTTGATCAGATGCGACCATAATTGTATCTTGAAGAGAATGCGCTGTTTCATCAATGTGTCTGTGTGTCCCCTTTTCTCTTATCTCTCTCTTTGCTTTTTCAACTAATGTTTCCCTGGTTACTCCTTTCATTGCGGCACCTGCAGCAGATAGTTTTGGAATATGATTCGACCGGCATAGTTGACGGGCTTCATCAGGTATTAAATCATCATTGTCCCTGTCCCTTTCTGCTCTATTATCTCCTCCATTTTCCTTATCAATATCGGCTTGCAGCTGTTGAAATGGGTCGTTCTCATGGTCGTCTTTACTTGGTCTCCCCACTTCTACTCCTGGTTTATATGTACGTGGTTGGTTGTCTTTTGACTCAATGAAAATAACATTGCGAGTCACAATGATTCTACCCGTTTTAGGATAGTAACATCGGTAAGCCTTTGAGTTTTGGGAGTAACCAACCAGTATGCCTTCCACTGACCGATCTTGAATTTTAGCTTGTCGTTCTGACTGTTTCAGTATGAAAGCTCTGCTCCCAATCTCCCTAAGATGTGATACATCTGGTCGTGTACCATAATATGCCTCATAGGGTGTTTTGTCTTTGAGAGTTCGAGTAGGTGTTCGGTCTTTAAGGTAAGCTGCAGTTAGCACACATTCCCCCCAAAGTTTTGGTGGAAATTTGTTTTCTGACATCATTGCTCGTGCTCGATTAAATAGGGTCCGATGAAGCCGTTCTGCTTTTCCATTCTGTGCAGAGGTATATGGTGCTGTCACTTGGTGATTGACACCCTGGTGCCGTAGGTATGTTTCGAATTCTTTTGAGGTATATTCTCCCCCATTGTCTGTCCGGAATATATTGACCTTCTGATTTGTCTCTCGTTCTACTACAGCCAACCATTCCTTGAAGTATCTTGCAGCATCATCTTTCTGTTTGAGCATATAGACCCAGACTTTTCCCGAATAATCGTCTATGAAGTTTAATGCATATCGTTTACCGTTAGGTGTTTGTACAATTTCTGGTCCTGTTATATCTGAAAACACTTTTTCTAGTAGCCTCTTAGCTCTCCCCCCCTCCCGCACCTTAGGAACAGATGTCTTGGCCTGTTTAGCAAGGACACAGTGTTCACACACTTGTGGGAGGAAGTGGAGACTAGTGGGCATACCTGTGACGAGTTGTTTCTCGGCCATCTGAATGATAGAATGGTAGTTGACATGTCCCAGACGTCTGTGCCAGGTATCAAGTCCAGGAGCGGCCCGTGCAATGTAGGAATGTTCAATGGAGCTATTATCGGTGAGCATGTACAGTCCTTTAGTATGACGGATCCCCTTCGCAATGAATTTTGAACCTCGTAGGACAGTGCATTCTGTAGCTGTGAAGGAGACATGGAAACCATCATCGCCTAGTTTTCCAATCGAGATGAGATGTAGTTTAACATCCGGTATGAAGAGGGTGTCTTTGAGAATCAGCCGGCGACCCTTTCCACATCTGACATGAATGGTCCCTATGGCAATAGCAGATACGGTTGATCCATTTATACCTCAAATCTCACGCCTCGGAATCGTATGCAATTCTAAGAAGTCTTCACGATGAGGTGAATAGTGACTAGTAGCTCCTGAGTCAAACAGGAATGGAGCGGAAAATGCTGTGGCTGAAAGGTCAGTTATTGATGCAATAGTGTCCTTTTGGTCCATAGAGTTGATAGGGAGATCACGG
>QLPG01011941.1:6817-17373 GCA_003314385.1 Gomphus sp. MG54 | reverse complement strand
TCGTTATTATTCATCATCCTTACCTTTTTGGTTAGTCTCCCCCTATCATAGCCCCTAGTCCCTATTCGCGCAGCCTCGATCCTGTATCATTTCTCCAGAGTTTCTACATAGTTTCCTCTTTTGTATACTTTGTTCTCGTGCTTTGTCATTCAACTGACATAGCCAACCTCTCGCATTATTTTGCATTGTTGCTTGGTTTTTGTATATAAAGGCCTCTGGCTCACCTCTGTAATAACAAGTTCACAAGTTAAAGCCCCAAGTCAAGTCTCTAAGTCCAAGTCAAGGCTAGTCTAGAAATGTCTAGACTATTGTATTCAAGTCCCAAAGTCAAAGTCCAAGTATTAGTCAGCATGACACGTTCATGTCTCAGGTCATGTCCCTGTCACATCACACTATATTTCATTCACATTCTATTTTCATTTATACATTGCCTTGTCACAGAGTATAATCCAGCTGTGCCGAACGACTACGCTAGATCCCGCCAGAGAAAAGGACTGGTGCATGCAGGCTTTTAGGTATTAATTACCTAGAGCAACTCTACAGTGGCCCTATTGTTTTATCTCCAGTCATCATTGTTCTATTTCCTCCTCCACTCCCTCATTATCTTATTGTCAGCCATCCTCTATTATTCTAACCTCGCTTACATTCCTTATTCTATTCTTGACCACTATGGACAATGCCTCCATGTGGTTTCTTCATACCTTATTGTTTCCATTCCTTATGCCACCCTGTTCCACATCTTGCTTCTTAGCTATATAAGTAGTGGGATATATGTAGATAGTTCCTCACTCAGAATATCGATTGGTTTGTACCCTTTTGTCTATTTCCTATCTCTAAAGTCCTTCACTCGAGCTGATGCCCTTGGCATCCTCATGAGACTCCTCCTACCATCCAAATTAGTGGCACGCACGGAACAGCAGGGCACAACGCACGAGCATGTTGAAGCCTAGCCACTCCAGAACAGTTTGCAGGACTTAACCGATATTTCGGTGTTACCAAATCCTGACAAACCTTCTAGAAGGTTCCTAGTCAATCTGTAGAGGAATGAGCTTAATATATATGATTGCAACTTTAGTAGGTGCACAAGGGACACATGGACTAAATATAACAGGCTCCTCAGTGTGGTCAAACACTTTGTCATTTGAAAATAACTACCTAAATATAACAGGCTACTAATTGTTAGAAACAATATTATAATACATTTTTATTTTGCTCACCTCCTCAGTGTGGTCAAACACTGAGGAGAAAAGAAAAGTCAATGCACGAAGAGAGCGTGCATATAGTATACTCCCGGTGATGTCATATCTGACCGGGAGTGAAAACAGAGTGAACTTGGAATGTGCCGGCAACTTCCAGACAGAACCAAAGTATGATGTTAGTGTCAATAAAAATACAGAAATAATACATGAATGCAAAAAGAAAAACAAGAAAAAATAAAAGAAAATATATACCAATAATTCCCCATCAAGGGAATGAGGGAAAATCGATATTATTTTTGTTTTTGTTGATATTTGGCTTGAATTGTTGAATATGGTCCCAACACGCCCCCTCAAGCCTAATATAAACCCAATTCTTCGGTGATCATCTTTACCTTCGGACTGGGTAGGCCTTTGGTAAGGATATCCGCTAGCATTTGATCGGTCGGTAGATACAGAATGGCGATGTTGTCATTTTTGAGTGAATCGCGTATGAAATAAAGTTGGATGTCAAAATGTTTTGTTTGCACGTGTAGTTGGTTGCCGTGTGTGATAGCAATCGTGGATTGGTTATCGCAATAGATTTTGATAGGAAATTGGATGGGTTGAAAGATTTCTGTGATTAAGTGGCGTATCCATAGTGCTTCTTTGGCCACATGTGTGAGCGCAATAAATTCTGCCTCTGTCGAAGATAGTGCTACAATAGATTGTTTTTGGCAGCTCCAGGAGACCGGTCCACCATCGATTTGAAAGAGGTATGCAGAAATCAAATGGCGATGCTCTTGAGATGCCCAATCGGCATCGGCATATCCAACGAGTCCATCGCGGTTTCAGCCTAGTACCAATTTGAAATCTTTAGTTCTTTTTAGGTACTTAAGCACTCTTTTAGCTGCCTCCCAGTGGATTTTTCCCGGGTTATCTAGGAATTGCGAGAGTAGTGATACCCCGAAGGATATGTCTGGGCGTGTTGCAACAGCCGCCCACATAAGAGAGCCGATCGCTTGTCGATATGGGATCTTTTTCATTTCTTCTTTTTCGTTATTTGTCTCCGGGCATTGCTCTTTAGATAATTTAATATTTGGATCTATGGGAGTTACGTGTGTTTTGGCATTTTGTAGACCAAACCGGTTAACGATTTTGTCGATATATGCCAGTTGAGAGAAGGCAATTGTGCATGATTTTTGGTCACATTCAATTTTCATGTTGAGCAACCAATATATTTCACCGAGGTCTTTCATTTTGAAGATCTGAGAGAGATCGTGTTTGATTTCATCTATAGTTGCCAAGTCAGTAGCAGTGATCGTGAGATCGTCCGTAGCTGCAGCTATGACCGCATGCCCTTTTTGTCCATGTCTGTAAAATACAGCGGCATCTGAGGCCGATATTATGAATCCAAGGCTTTGTAACGTGCTGGATAGACATTGATACCATTCGTGTCTGGATTGTTTGAGTCCGTACATGGCTCTTTTTAATTTGAGTACATGATCTTGGGTTCCATGTTCATAGCCAGGTAGTTGCTTCATATAGATAGGCTCCTTAAGCGTTGCATTTACATATGCGTTGTCAACATCCATTTGGTGGATGGGCCAGTTGTTCCTGGCTGCGATCATGCATATCGTTTGCAAGGATGATAAGCGGACAATGGGAGCATATGTCTCTTCGTAGTCAATGCCAAAGCTTTGCGTGAACCCTTGAGCTATAATGTGTGATTTAGCTTTATAGATCTTCCCTTGAGAGTCTCTTGTTTGAACAAATGTCCACCTACTGTGTTATGGACCATGCCGCCAAACAAACCCACATTAAACACCACAACCACCCGCACCATTTCCGGGACCTTTCCGATTGACCAAAGCCCGAACAACCGATTTCCGAATGTCCAAAATACATCCCGAGGTCCCGCGATTCCGACCCTCCGTAGTCCGTGAATCTGACCCTCCAAAGACTCTGAAAATCAAGGTTCCGTTACGATTGATAACCAATGTGCAGGACTACCGCATACCTGACTCCCTTGTTCTCTCTTATATTGACCCCTTGTACTCTCTCTTCCCCTTTTTTTATGACCGTCAAAAGATAGTACAAGGATAGTCACTTGTATATAGTCTTCCAGTCGACTAGACTGTTTGCTAGTACGAATATCGAATTAGTTCCCCCCCAGTTTCCGATTCATTTCCGGTAAACTCTGCCTCCTTTCCGAAATTAGGGACAGACGATCGAGGAGGGTGCAACACATAAGTTGAAGCCAAGTCCATTTGACCTCGAACACCTCAGTGACCGGATTGAACCATTCTGTGACCTACCCTAAGTTTCCGGCGCCTCGGTCCCCGTCTATAGTCCGTCCGACTTCCGTCTCGGTCTTCGGCCCCGTTACGGACCTTTGCACTAACCCGGAAACCCCTTTGGAAGTACTAGCTAAGTGCCTGACACGCGGACTTAACATACTGCTAACAATGTTAGCATTAGTGGGTGGTTTGACAAGATCCCATGTCTGTTTCTTGATTAGAGTGTTGTATTCTTCATTCATAGATATCTTCCATATTGGGTTATCTAAGGCTTCATCGGCATTGGCAGGTAAACTAAATTTTTCACTCGTGAATTCGTCATTTTGCGGTGATGACGTGCTAATAGCTAGTTTGCGGCTGTCCAGATACATCTCTTGTGCTAGCATACTAAATTGTGCGCTAGTTTCATTACTAGATAGTGGTCTTACAATCGGGTCAGCGGCAGCCCGTTCATGTTGGAGGCATATACGCGCGCTCCTCCTCAAAGGCATGCTCTCGCTCAGGCCGGTAGCGGCCTGTTGACCCAGTTGTAAGGTTTTGAGACCGGTGTCCGAGGTGTATTTCTTTTCATCACCACTCATTTCTTCGAGTGAAATGTGTGTGGCAGGTAGCGTAGGTGCTGGCGCAACCGGATATGATGGCTGACCACTTTTAGTTCGCGTAGGGGTGAGTATCGGCATTTCTTCGGTAGGTACGATAGAAGCCAATTTTGGCTCTTGGTTAAAAAGAATGTCACGTTCAGTTGTTACCTTCCGAGTGTCTGGCCAATAAATGAAATGGCCGTCGCTTTGTGTAGAATAGCCAATCCACCTTGTGCTCTTGGCTCTTGGTAATAATTTATCTCCTTGCTTGATTCTAACATAAATATTGCTTCCCCATGTGTGTGAATCTTGTAAATCAGGTTTTTTATGATTGATCATTTCATATGGCGTTTTCTGTTGACAGGGAAGGTCTAGAGACTCTTAACTGTCACACACAGAGAGCAACAATGGCCTTTGGGGCTTTGGGGCTTGTCAATATGGATGCTAAAGACAAGACCCAAAGGTGTGCAATGGTGCGTCGTTATGGGCGCTTATTTTAAGCGCCAGAGCACGCAAATGCAGGAATGAAAAGCACACAACAGAAACACAAAGGTGCAAGAATAAAACACAATGCAGGGGAATAAAATCATACCCCAACATTTTCTCGGGTAAAGCTCGTGTATATGTGCGATTCTTAAGGTGATTAGCATGTTGAATCGTGTAGCCCCATAACGTTTTTGGGAGATCGGACTCAATCAACGTGGCACACGTGCATTCTACTAAGGTACGGTTTAGCCTTTCAGCTACACCGTTCGACTCGGGAGTATCGTGCACCATTAGTCGATGTCATGTGCCCTGTTTAGCCAGATAGTCCTCAAACTCGCTACTAGTGTATTCGCCCCCTTGGTCAGATACCAGCACTTTAATATGAATGTTCTGTTGGCAAAATAGCATAGCTTCATAGAGTTTGTACTTTTGAAATGCCTGATCTTTTGAGTTCATTAAATATAAGACCGATTCCCGGGAATGATCGTCGGTAAATAGACCTTTTTGTCAATGGTTGGGTGCCTAGCAGGACCCCAAACATTGGTGTAGATTTTATCCCTGGGTTTCTTCGACCTTTTACTCGACTCTTGGGGAAGAGGTTTGCGTGTTATCTTAGACTTGATGCACGCGTCGCAGGAGACTTTGTCATTTATAGAGCTGGGATGGATGCCTGTTACTATGCCATGGTTAATTAGGTATCTCATGGATTTCTCCGAGACATGTCCAAGTTTTTTATGGATCTTCATGGCAGAAAGGCATATGTTAATGGAGTGTATTGATTAATCATCATTTAAGCGGTAAAGACCGCAGACTTTTGGGGCTTGCATTAATATATTGCCGAGAGGATTTTTAACCATGCATTTTTGATGCACAAACTTGATCCTGTAACCCACGTTGCTGAGAACGTGTGATAACTTTGTAAAATATTCTGGTGTGGTGTCATGTGTGAACTGGCACCGGTGTCCAATATAACGACTGATCCTGAAGGATTGCTCATCAGAGCCGTTGGGTCATAATTATTGAATGCAGCTGACTCTTCATTGTCATTTTCAGATGAAATTTCATCTTTTCTCTTTTTAGGTGTGAATTTAGCCCGCTTTTTCTGCCTCGGCCCCTGGCCTTCTTTTCCACCCCCTTTTGCCCAACAGGTCTCGATACAATGACCTTTTTTCTTGCAGTTAGAGCATATCTTTATCTGCCTGGTTGGTACCGGTTTGGTAGATGTCCCTACAAAAACTTGCTCCTTTTGGGAAATTGACAGGGTTTTATGCCTATCATATTGTGCCTTCAAGACCCTGATAATGTTAGCATGGTCTAAAGGCACACCTATTTCCTCAAGAGAAGTTGTGAGGGAATTCATAACGGCTTCATAAGAGGGTGGCAATGAGGCAAGAATGATGTCAATGAACTCTGTCTCAGAGATGGTGGCTCCCATTTCATTGAGCCTTGTGTAGAGGTCTTGGGCTTTGTCTAGATGGTCCCTCAGGTTAACCCCCTTGGCACATTTAATGTTTCGGAGCTGGCGCTGAAGAGTTACTACAACCATCTTTGGCTTCCTTGTCATCTCAGTGACTAACACATCCCATGCCTCTTTTGCAGTCTTCATCTTCTGAAGCATCAAGGCCAAGGACTCTGATACAGAAATGATGAGTTGAGCTTTGACCTGACCTTCCCTTGACATATACTTCTCCAGCCTCTCCTCAGCTTTATCCGATTGGATCTCCTCATCATCTGTGAGGATATGACCTTTGGGAAATGTAGGAGGATCTGGAGGTCTGACGGCTGTGCCATCAATGTGTTTGAGAAGGCTTTTGGATTCAAAATAGCTTAGAAGAGTTGCTTTCCATAATGGCCAGTTGGAAGGAAAAGGGCATCAGTAGACAACTTCTCCACAGCCATTAACTTGTCTGATTTGTCCCCGGGGCCTATAACCGTGTAGAGGAATGAGCTTAATATATATGATTGTAATTTAGTAGGTGCACAAGGGACACACGGACTAAATATAACAGGCTCCTCAGTATGGTCAAACACTTTGTCATTTGAAAATAACTACCTAAATATAACAGGCTACTAATTGTTAGAAACAATATTATAATACATTTTTATTTTGCTCACCTCCTCAGTGTGGTCAAACACTGAGGAGAAAAGAAAAGTCAATGCGCGAAGAGAGCACACATATATTATACTCCCGGTGATGTCATATCTGACCGGGAGTGAAAACAGAGCGAACTTGGAATGCACCAGCAACTTCTGGATGGAACCAAAGTATGACGTTAGTGTCAATAAAAATATAGAAATAATACATGAATGCGAAAAGAAAAATAAGAAAAAATAAAAGAACATATATACCGATAATTTCCCATCAAGGGAATGAGGAAAAATCGATATTATTTTTGTTTTTGTTGATATTTGGCTTGAATTGTTGAATATGGTCCCAACACAATCAACTTTCAGTACCTGACTATGAGTCATTTCCTTGCATAGCCTTGATTATGCACAGACCATGTACACAGACTTTATGCCTTATATGTACATTATTCTGGTCTATTTACACTGGCTATATGTCAAGTCCACTATACCAAGCTCCAGTTCACTCGGCAATACTGACCCACTGACCCTTACCAATTAAAACCACCAGTGACAAGACATTTTCTTACCAGTATATGGTCTTGGCTTGGTACATTTGACACATCACTTGGTTCACTCTCCCTACCCCTTCCCCTCTATTCTGTATTATTCTTTCATCCCCCATCCTTCTCCTTACCTGTTTCCCTCTGGGACAATTGCTATTCACTTATCATTTGGTCACAGCCCTATTGTATTATGTTTGGCCAATTTTCCATTGTTCTATTCTCACCCACTCTCCCATTATTCTATTCTCAGCCATATCTTATTATTCTATTCTTGCTTACATTCCTTATTCTATTATTGATCATTGTGGACAATACTTCCACATGTTCTGCATACCTTATTGTTCTTCATTCCTTATGCCACCATGTTCCAAATCTTGCTTCTTAACCTATATAAGTAGTGAATGTATGTAGATAGTTCCTCACTCTGAATATCAACTTGGTTTACGTCTTCTTGTCTTCCCTTCTCCTGTCTAAAGTCCCTTACTTGGGCCAATACTCTCAGCACTCTCCTGGGTCTTTCTTCTGTCCAAATTAGTGGCATGCACAGAAAATCAGAGTGCAATGCACAAGTACATTGAAGCCTAGCCACCTTGATTGGTCTGCAGGACTTGGCTGATTCCTATCTGCACTATCAGCATTACCGAGACTTAATACTATGTCAAGCCTTGCATAGCCCTATACCTGTGCTAAAATAGCTAGCATAGCCATAAAGCAGTGCTGTTGCAATGGGCACAGCTGTCAAGTACACATACTGAGATCCCGGTAATTCAGCAGTGTCAACTGAGCAGTCATCCTATGTCCACATACAAGTGTCCACACTGCATGCACATCACTTGGTATGCCGGTCTGGGCTTAGCACATCTACCACCCACATTCTTTGTCCTTACCCCTCACATACTCTATGCCATTCACTACCTATTAATCCTACCATGCCTACTCCTCATTTCTCAATATGTCTTATCTCGGGACATCCTGTCCTTGTTTTATCCTCAGCTGCAACCATTGTTTTATAGTCAGGCACTTCCTATTGTCCTATCCCTGGCCATATTCCTATTATTCTATCTCTTATTGTTCTATTCCCATTTGCATTCCTTCATTCTAATTTTACTCATTGTGGACAATGCCTACATACTCTGCATACCTTATTATCCCACATTCCTTATTCCACATGTCACTTCTTAAAACCTATATAAGTAGGGCATGCATGTACATACTGTATCTCCTCATTCTGGGTATCAATTAGGCTTAGGCCCCTTGTCTCCTCCTTCCTCTGTAAAGTGCTCTACTTGGGCCAGCACTTCAGTACCCCCCAAGTACTTCCTCCATCCCAAATTGGTGGCATGCATGGCAAGTAGGGTGCAACACATGAGTATGTTGAAGCCAAAGCCACTACTTCTGGCCTGCAGGACTTGGCCGTTACCTATTTGCATCCTCAGCATTACCGAAGCTCGACAGAATCCCTGAAGCCTGGCAGTATACCCAGAATCAAACTACTTTCCATGCCTTCATTCCTTGTGAATATAGTCCCACAAGATACCTTTTTTAATGATCTTTCTATCTTCTTATTTGGAACTGGGTTCCCTGGTAACCCTTTCTAACTGCTTTGAATCAGGATCTGCTTATAGTTTCATTGGAACATCTTACCCCTGAAAAGGTCCCAATACTTTGACCAACCCAGTTCTGCTCAATTCTCCAAAAATACTACCAGTTTGGTCATTACCGAACCTACAGAATTGACTACTAGGTATCCAACAAGACAAATCCATGCCCTAGCATTTTTGACCAAGTACCAGTATAGATTTGGAAACCAGCCACTTCAGAAGAATTTCAGTCTTTCCTGCCAACCAGGAGGCAATGCCCTACCCTTGGCATCCTGTCTGGCATGCTTGATCAATCAGTATCAGCTCACAGTTTATTCAAAAATTTCCTTTATTATTATGCACTGTCTTAGAACCCTTCTTGATCTAGTACTGCTTGCTAACCACATAGACATGTTTACTAGATTTTCCATCTGGACAACTTCAGTCCAACCATCCATGTGTCACGTCGCTAGATCCATCGGTCAACAATATTTGGTCACAACTTGCTCACCCGCTATAATCTATTGATTAACAGGGTATTGGGCAGTACTACATTCCATTACACCACTAACACTTTTAGATGCATCCCAATGGCCTTGGTCCAGTTGGCACTTGCCACTGCTCCAAAAGCATCACCCAGGATCCTGTTCTGTCGCTAGAAGCTCTGCCAATAGCCCTAGTCAATGTAACTGCCTTGTGCAAGCTTGTATACCAGAACGGCTGGCAAGTTTTTAGCTGGGACCTCTTAGTCAGTGGTGCCACTCAGCATGTTCAGCCAAGGTCTTTTCTGTCCATCCCCATCTGTTCTTGTTCATTTGCCCCATATATGTGCATTATATGCTCTTATGACTCTTTTCCATTCTGCTTGGCTAGAGGCTGACACCTTTAGTAGACAGTGAGACATCTACCTAAAAGGGGGGGTGGTGACTAGCTAGATATACTTTGAACTATGCAATCTCCCCTCCTGAAGACATCCCTCTCCCAAAAAACCCCCATTTACCTATCTCTACTCTCCATCCCATCCTTCACCTCCACCATTCTTCCTCTATCCCCTCAGTTCCACTCCCTCAGTTCTGATCCTACATTATCCCGACACTCTATTCCTGACCTTATGACTACTCCTACTCCCGAATACATCCTGTTATGGCCCATGCTGCCAAATAAACCCACATTAAACCCCACAATCACCCGTACTGTTTCTGGGACCCTTCCGACTGCTCAAAGCCTGAATAACTGCTTTCTGGATTTCTGATGCATCAATCCAAGGTTCTGCATTTCCGAACCTCCAAAGATTCCAAAGCCAAGGTTCCACTCCTTTGATAGATGATGTGTAGGATCATCGCATACCTCACTCCCTTGTTCTTTATTTTATATTGCCCCTTGTACTCTCTTCCCTCCTTGTCTTTGCTTGGCAAAAGATAGTACAAGACTAGATACATGTATATAAGTCACCAGTTGACTGGACTATTCACCAGTATGAATATCAACTTAATTCTGCATCGTAGTTTCCAATTAAGTTCTGGTAAACTTTCTGACTTTCTGAAATTAGGGACAGATGATCGAGGAGGGCACAACACATAAGTTGAAGCCAAGTCCCTGTGACCTCAAACCACTTGTACCTCCCTATACTGAGAACAGTTCCAAGACCCCCTGTTGGAGATCCCTTATACTTTTATACCCTATATACTGCAGTAAACCAATAAAAAAAGCATTAAAATACTAAAGTACAAAAACATGGCTGACTTCCTCTTGTACCATTAGTATTATAATTAATTAGCTTTGGAATGCTAATTCAATCTGT
>QLPG01011937.1:0-41879 GCA_003314385.1 Gomphus sp. MG54 | reverse complement strand
CCTTTCGACAACACCCCTTCGGCAGTCCCGAAGTCCGTCAGAATCCGGCTCCTGACAGTGTACCTATTTGGTCATGTCAGTTAGCCACGATATCAGTTGATGGTGGTCATGTGCAAAGGGTTCTGGATTATCTCAGATGGTGGAGAGCATGCATGCAGTGATACACAGGACTCTCAGATAATTGGTGCACATTGAACCTGGGGAAGAGTGTACAGGTTTGCTGTCATAGGTGGGCTGGCCATACTTGCAGGTAGACATTTCACAGTGATTTAGGTGCACAAGAGGCATCATGTTTGGTGTGCCAGCAGTATCAGCTACAGACAAATGAAATCAGAATATGGGGGCAGTCGCGAAGGTGAGGATATACTTATTTGTTTATGTCTATGTAGGTCATGGGTATATGCATTTAATGCAATCAAAGAGTAGTGCATATGTGTTTGTAGCAAGCTCAAAGGTACCTGGGGAGTACTGCTATGTGCACAGAGGAGACGATACAACAGGCAGTCTGTAGGATGGAATCTTAAAGGTATCAATTCTGTGAGCAAACACAAACAAAAAAATTAGCAGAACTCACCTATCTACTATCTTTGTACTCACTTACAACTGCATGGGTGTAGAGTGAAACCCTCTGGACATGTGCCAGGGCAAGAGCTGTCTTGAGCTTCATGGTAGTCATTGGCTCATTCTTGCAGAGACAGATGTTTCTTGTCCTTGTCAGAGTTGTGTGGTTGATTGTTCACCAGTTCAAGTCCCCAGCATGAGAAAGTGCCACAGGAGGCCCAGGGAATGTGATCTTAAAGAAAATGAATTATCATCAATTTCAAGATGCAAAACCAAACAAAAACATTAGCAGAACTCACCTTTGAACCCATATTTTCACTTGCTTCCTACCTCAGTCCCCAGCTTACAGAGGAGGAGCACATACCAGCCATTAAGCCATTTCCCACTCACTTCCCACTTCAAGTCCCAGCTCACGGAGGGCACCTACTAGCCATAGGCCACTTCCCACTTGCATTTCACTTCAAAAGTATGGGATTCCTGGTGCAAGCTAGAGTGTATGATGGTGAGTAGGTGGCCTGTAAGTATGGAATGAGTCTTGAAAGGCAAACTTGACTGCTCACCAGACGATACACATTTGTGGATTCAAAACTAGTTTGGGTGTAGCACATCCAGGGTGCATTGGTATATAATGTATGCATATTGTGGCAGTTGTCATACTCACAACAGCATATGGAGAGTATGTGTTGGTCATTAACATCAATGGCTCAGTTAACAAGGAGAGAAATACCTGGAAAAAGGAGTTGGTCCAGAGATTCAAAGAAATTTAGTAGGTGACTATGGATATATTGATAAATAAGCCACAAACACCTGAAACAGACTGCATCAAACTGTCAGGTCCCAGTAATGCCAAAGGTATGGGCGGACACTGTGTTAAATCCACATGTTGGCACTTAGCTAGAGGCTTCCAGAAGGGTTTCTGGAGGGTTCCAAATGATTTCTGAAGGGGGGTTTGTACTCCAGAGGTAGAGGGACTAAGGTCGTGGATTCATGATTGGAATTGGAATGGGGACAGAGGGACAGGAAGTGCCGGGGGTCTAGGACTGTTCATGGTATAGGGTGGTACGAGTGGTTCAAGATCGCAGGGACTTGGTTTCAACTTATGTGTTGCACCCTCCTCTATTGTCTGTCTCTAATTTCAGAAAGTCAGAAAGTTTAATGGAACTGAATCGGGAACTATGATGCAGAATTAACTCGATGTATGTACTGGCAAATAGTCCAGTCAACTGGTGACTTATATACATGTATCTAGTCTTGTACTATCTTTTGCCGAGTAAAGACAAGGGGGGGAAGAGAGTACAAGGGGCAATATAGAACAAAAAACAAGGAAGTGAGGTACACGACGATCCTACACGTCGTTTATCAAAGGAGCAGAACCTTGGCTTTGGAATCTTTGGAGGTTCGAAAATGTGGAACCTCAGATTGATGCATCAGAATATGGAAAGCAGTTATTCAGACTTTGGGTGGTCAGAAAGGTCCCGGAAATGGTGCAGGTGGTTGTGGGGTTTAATGTGGTTTATTGGCAGCTGTCAAGTCCACGTACTGAGACCCATCCACCGGGAGTGCCGACCAAGCAAACATCATCCTATATCTACGACCAAGTTCCCACGTCGCATGCATAACACTTGGTACGCCGGTCCCAGCTCAGCACATCCGCCATCCAGACTCCTTGGTCCATTTCACCTTGGGACTCCCTGTCCTTGTATTATCCTTGGACACTACCCCATTGTTTTATACTCGACCACTCTTTATTGTCCCATCTCAAGTCACGATTCTATTATCCTGTCCTTTATTGTCCTATCCCCGCTTTGCATTCCTTGTTCTAATTTTATTCGCTGTGGACAATAACCACATGCTCTGCATACCTTGTTGTCCCACATTCCTTATTCCACATGTTGCTTCTTAACCTATATAAGTAGGACATGCATGTACATATTTCCTCATTCTGGGTATCAACTAGGCTTAGGCCCTCCTACCTTCTTCTGTTCTGTTAAGTCCTCGACTCGAGCCAGCATCATCAGCATCCCCTCGAGCATCTGTCTGTGGCAAATACAGTGGCATGCACGGCAAGTAGGGTGCAATGCATGAGCACGTTGAAGCCAACACCACTACTCTTGGCCTGCAGGACTTGGCCATAGTCTGCCCAACCTTTCGACAACACCCCTCGGCAGTACCGAAGTCCATCAGTATCCGACGCTTGACAGCGGCATGGGCCATAACAGTATCCCTCCACTAGGACCGAGCCCTCGAGGTCCTAAGCTTAATTGAGGCGGTAATTAAGATGGACATTACTGTGGGAGCTTCTTGACTGTTTCCTGGGATGCTTTGATCGATAAGTGCTGATGGTTTGTTTGCCTATAAAAGGGGGTGCTCGCAGAACTGGAAGGGGCCTTTCCTCGATGAAGAATATGGATTCCCATCCTATGGAAATCCTCAGGAATTTTTCCCACATCCCCCTTTATGGTTCGGGGGAGGGGTTGAGTGAGGTGTGGTATCTGCACATCCTTGACAAAGAGTTGAGCACTCTTTATGCCCGTACTATCAGGGTCCGTGATTACTACAGTGTGTAGTGCCCTTGTTGGGGTCTCTCTCTTTTGAACTTTCCATAGTGGGTTATCTTTTGAAGCGGTCATTGTCCGGGGCTGTTCCTTGTCGGGATTCAGAGCAGAACATGACTTCTGGTGGTTTGGGGGCAGGAGCAAGTGGTTCAGAGGTACTTGAGCATATTTCTGCGTATCTGATTCACTTGGATAAGTACCGGGAGGACCTGCACTATTTCTTGGATCTCCTTGCATGGTATGATCGTTGTATATCCCATTTGATGACTACTGGGGTTTGCTTGGAGGATGTGAGGTTGATCGGGAACTTCACGGACATATTATTGTCGTTCCTGAAGGAAGATTGGGGGCTTGATGCTTCATTTTTGGATGACTTGTATTGGTCGCTGGTTTGCTCGGGTAGCAGGTCAGGTGGTTTCGATGGATGATCAGATTCGGCAGGGGTTGGGAAAGGTTTTTTTTGAACAGTCAGGATAGGGGTGCTGATTAGATTGTTTTTTTTTTCCTATATGATTGGTGTCATGAATTCATGTAGTTTTGGCAGTGTTGGGATCTTAGTTGAAATAAGAATTCCTAAACCAATGGGGTTGTTTTCCGGATGTTCCCCTTTCCTAGAGTAGACATCCCATTTTTTGCCTAATTCTTGGGGTCATGGTGGTCATGGTGGTCATGGTGGTCTTGGTCGTGGCATTCGTTTTTACCAGATTGTCGTTTGGATGGCAGTGGTGTTGTCGGGATTTGGGGGATGTCCTGCAATTCAAGTCTTGGTTGAATCATGTTAATAGTTTAGCTTATATTAACATTTAACAGGAAAGGTTCTAGTCTAAGAGAATCTACACATGGTACCATTTATACCCAAACCTTTGCGTGACATGTTTAGGTGTCCCAAACCCTAATATTCAATCTCCAACTACTGGCTTCATGGGTTCAGCCACTAAGGGGGGGATACTGTCAAGTACATGTACTGAGTATCTGGTAATTTGGCAATGCTGACCAAGTAAATTGGACTATGTCCATGCTCCTGTGTCCAAGCCACATGCAAGTCACTTGGTACATCAGTCTTGGATTGGCACATCCACCATCCACATTCCTCATCCCAATCCCTCATCCACTTTATCTCATTCACCAACCCTTAATCCTACCCCATCCACTCCTCATTCCTCGATCTGCCTTACCTTGGGACTTTGTGTCCTTGTTTTATCCTCGGTCGCAACCATTGTTTTATAGTTAGGCACTCCCTATTGTCCTATCCCTGGCGACATTCCTATTATTCTATCTTTTATTGTTCTATTTCCGTTTACATTCCTTTGTTCTAATTTTACTCATTGTGGACAATACCCACATGCTCTGCATACCTTATTGTCCCACATTCCTTATTCCACATGTCGCTTCTTAAACCTATATAAGTAGGGCATGCATGTACATACTTCGTCATTCTGGGTATCAACTAGGCTTAGGCCCTTCTACCTTCTCCTCCTCTGTTAAGTCCTCGACTCAGGCCGGCATCCTCAGCATCCCCCTGAGTATCTGTCTGTTGAAAATACAGTGGCACGCATGGCAAGTAGGGCACAACGCATGAGTACGTTGAAGCCAAAGCCACTACTTCTGGCCTGTAGGACTTGGCCGTTCACGTCTGACATCTCAGCATTCCCGAAGCCTGACAAAGTCCTCTACTCAGGCCAACATCTTCGGAACTCTCCTGAGTATCCCTTGGATGGTATGGAATTCCACGATGGTCAGGGTTCTTCCTGAGCAGAGTTTTTGAGAGGGTTGGATTGAGCGCTGAGTGAAAACTGCTGGCTCCATGATACCAAGAATTAGTTAAGACAAATCTAAACGAGTAGTACTCAATGCCCTGTCAATCGATGGATCATAGTGGGTGAGCGTATGGTCCTTGCAACTATAATTCTGATGGAGGTTGGAGGGTTAGAGTCGGAGGGTCGGAGTTTGGAGGGTCAGAGTGTTTCTGCAGAAACGGGTCGAAATATTTTTGACAATCGGTCACAAGGGGTCATATTCCTGAAAAGGTTAGACACGTTGTTTGTTTTTACTTCCTTTAGCACAGTTGGTGTTCAAAATGAACAACTGGTGCCAGAGTCAGGAGCCTAGCTTCTTATTCCTTGGTTTCTGGAGTGTCCAACATCTCAGACTCTTCTTCAACTTCTTCTGTCATGGAAACTGAGCGCCCTTTGGTGACTGTGGTGGTGGACCTTGGGCATTCCTTGGCTGAGTGGCCCACTCTGCCACAGAAGAGGCAGAGGCTTTGTTCTAAGTGGCATTGCTGTTCTTGCGGTATAAGTTTTCTATCTTTTCTGATTTTGGATGAAAGATCCATGGTAGTCCTGCTGCCACTGGATGGGGTCGTGGGTTGGCCTGGATCGGCCATCTTATTGCCCATGTTAGGGGCCAAATACATGGCCATAGGGGTCCTCCCTCTGTCATAGGGGTGGTCGAAGTTCTGGGTGGAGGGGGGCTCTCTGGCAATTTCTGATCGTCGCTCCCAATAGCAGGCATCGATGGATTGGGACAGGAGATGGAGTTGGAGCAGGGAGTGAGGCTTTCCTACTCTAGAGATCTCATCCTTGATCCTGCCAGGGAGTCTGTTGTAGAACTGGCAATGAAGTGCAGCATCACCCCAGTAGACATGGGTGGCTAGTCGATTGAATTCAACTACATATTTCATGATGCGCTGATTATCATGTATGCAGAGGTTCTTGAGGTCTGCTTTGGCCTCTCCTTTTGGGTTGTGGGGGCCAAAGTTGGTTTTGAGTTCATTCACAAACTCCTCATAGTCATGGAGCCAGTCTGGCTCGTTGGGGCCAGAGAAGGCTGGTTCAAACCAGTCCAGGGCAGTACTGGTCAGGTACGACAGTACGTAGGTTACCTTGGTGCTGTCGGTGTCGAAAGTGTCAGAGTGGCCACAGAAGTTCAGACTATACTGCACTAAGAAAGCTTGTAGTTTCCTCGAATTGGATCCATCAAAAGTATCCGGATCCCAGACCTTGGTGGTGCGGGGGGCTGATCTTCTGGGGCTGGCTAAGTTGCTTGCCAGTATAATGAGGGTTTGAGTGAGGTCAGGCACAACATTGGGTCCTAAGGTGGGGGCCCCTCCTGGGTGTGCAGGAGGCGGCGGTGCTGTGGCTGGTGGTGAGACATGTGGTTGGGCAACGGGGGGTGGTGCAGCGAGCGGAGGTACAACAGGTGGTGCAACAAGTGGTGGTGCTACAGGCAGTGGTGCCACAGGTGGAGGTGCAAAGGGTGGTGGTCCATAGGGGGGAGATGCGAGTGGGGGTGGTGCCGATGAGGTTGATGGTGCTGCTGAGGATGGTCCTGAACTGGATTGCATCTCTGAGGGTGACAATTGTTGAGTTGCTGGGGGGTGGTTCACAAGGAACAGGTTGGTCAAATTTGGATGTGGGTTTTGATCTGCATCCGAGAATCAGGAGTTGGATGAAGGCTTCAGGGGGTGTGCTGGGGTCTGAGGCATCTGGAAACTTGGTCCGGGGGCAGACAGTTCTCGGGAGATGGATGTATGGCAGGCAGATGCCTGGGTGATTGTCTGCATGGCTTGTGAACGGGTGATAGGTCTCATGCTTTATGACGATCAGGAGGGTGAGTACAAATATACTATTAAATCCACATGTTGGCGCTTAGCTAGAGGCTTCCGGAGGGTTCCAAATGATTTCTGAAGGGGGGTTTGTACTCCAGAGGTGGAGGGACTAAGGTCGCGGATTCACAATCAGAATCAGAATGGGGATGGAAGGACAGGAAGTGCTGGGGGTCTAGGACTGTTCACAGTATAGGGTGGTATGAGTGGTTTGAGATCGCAGGGACTTGGCTTCAACTTATGTGTTGCACCCTCCTCGATTGTCTGTCCCTAATTTCAGAAAGTTGGAAAGTTACTGGAACTGAATCGGAAACTACAACACAGAATTAACTCGATATTCATACTGGTAAATAGTCCAGTCAACTGGTGACTTATATACATGTATCTAGTCTTGTACTATCTTTTGCCGAGTAAAGACAAAGGGGGGAAGAGAGTACCAGGGGCAATATAGAATGAAAAACAAGGGAGTGAGGTATGCAATGATCCTGCGCATCGTTTATCAAAGGAGCAGAACCTTGGCTTTGGAATCTTCGGAGGTTCAGAAACACAGAACCTTGGCTTTGGAATCTTCGGAGGTTCAGAAACACAGAACCTTGGATTGATGCATTGGAATTCAGAAAACAGTTATTCAGACTTTGGGCGGTCAGAAAGGTCCCGGAAATGGTGCAGGTGGTTGTAGGGTTTAATGTGGTTTTATTGGCAGCATGGGCCATAACACACTGGCCAAGTCCTGCAGGCTGGTCATAGTGGCTTGGCTTCAATGTACTCGTGCATTGCACCCTACTTTCTGTACATGCCACCAATTTGGGACAGAGGAGATACTCGAAAGAGTGCTGAGAGTGTTAGCCCAAGTAAAGGACTCTTTTAATGAAAAGGAAGGAGAGCAGGAAGGTATAAACCTAGTTGATACTCAGACTGAGGAACTATGTACATGCATTCACTTTTTATATAGGCTAAGAGGTGGAATGTGGAATAATGGTGGCATAAGACATGGAGAAAAGAATAAGGTGTGGAGACCATGTGAAAGTATTGTCCACAGTGATCTAGAATAGAATAATAAGATGTAAATGAGAATAAAACAATGAGACATGACTGATAATAAACGAGTAGGAGTGTGAGGGAAAATAGAATAATAGAGGGTGGCCAAATATAAAACAATAGGGCCATGGCCGAATAATAATAAATAGTGAATGTCCCAAGGGAAAACGGGTAAAGGGAAGGATGGGGAATGAGAGAATAATAAAGAATAGGAGGGGTGGGTAGGAGAAGTGAACCAAATAATCAACCGAATGTACCAAGCTGAGACCAAGTACTAGTGAGGAATGACTTATCACTGGCATGTGGGATTAACAGTAAGGGTCATTTGGTCAGTACTACCGAGTGAACCTGAGCTCGGCATTGTGGGCTTGACACAAACAGCAAGCATGCTCCCATGTCATGCACCAACAAAGCTCCACCTTACATGCTCCAAGTCTCAGACAATGATTTCTCACCTGACCGTGGACCTCGAAGTGTTCCAGTCAATCTTATGCAAGAATTGGTCAGACAAATGCTCGGGATGATCAATAAGGTATGTACTAATGACCAATACAAAATGCCAAGCAAGCCAGAATGTGCATTCATTCTGTGGCAGATGCCTATCACAACCACAGTCAAAATTACCCGGTTGAACCCCATATTGAAAGTACACTTAGTCACTCTAAACATTGAATACTATATGACTTGAAAATGGATCATACACAAGTAGCGATGTCTAGTGTCTAGGAGAGGCCAGTAGCATCTACCAATATATTTGTGAGCATATGCCAATACAAACCACAGCAGGGGATATACCTATTCGGTCATGGAACATCATCAGTTGATGAGGAGCAAAGTTGAGGGTATGTTGCATGGTGATTGAGGTGTTGGGGTATGATTTTATTCCCCTGCATTTGTGTTTTGTTCTTGCACTTTTGTTTTTCTCTTTTGCACTTTTCACTTTTGCATTTGCATTCTCTGGTGCTTAGAATAAGTGCCCATAACAATGTACCTTTGCACACCTTTGGGTCTTGTCTTTAGCATCCATCTTGACAAGCCCCAAAGGCCATTGTTGCTCTCTGTGTGTGACAGTTAAGAGTCTCTAGACCTTCCCTACCAACAGGTTATGGGCCCCAAATTTTACCCATTCCACACTGTAACACACACTTGTCCAATCCTCCTACTTTTGGCACACACCTTTCTACAGGTTCCATCCACCTCCTGTCCAATTTTCAGCATTATCCATCTGTTACATACCATTGCAATGGTTGGTGAATACATGTAACAAGTTGCTGTTTCAATAGTGCCCACAGACTAATGCCAGATAACCTGGCATAGTGGCTTTTTAGCCCAGTTGAAAGAACACATCACTGTGGGAATTTTTTGCCTTTCACACCATCAACATTTGACTTGACAACACCCTTATCATGTCCAGGTGTCATTCTGCCCTTGTCTCCTGTCACCCCTCTTTCTTTCATATCACCCTCCTCAACAACACCAACTATTCCCAGTGGAGAGGAGAGATGAGGGCTGTGCTTCAGAGCAAGAGATTGTTGCAGATTGTGATTGGAAGGAGGGTCAGGCCTGTTGATGCTGTCAAGGCAGCCATTTGGGATGAGGATGCATCTATGGCAGCTGGAGATATCTTTTTAGGTGTTCAGCTTGAGCAGAGGGTTCATTTTGAGGGTATTGCTGAATATCCAGTCAGGATGTGGTCAAAACTCGAGTTGGTATACCTCCAGGAGCCTGTTACCATTGCTCTTGCACCTATACAGCTTCCTGCTTCATCTATTACTTCTATTACACCCCAAACAAATTTTTGTGCACTCTGCACCTACCAGGGACATTCCCAGGACATCTATCATCATTTTCTATCTGAAAACTCGAATTTTCAGCGTCAAAATTGCCCTCAGAAGCAGTCTGCATCATCCAACATCATTGTGCACACTAATACTACCATATCCACTCCATTTTTGACCCCTGATGTTGAATTTGCTGGAAATCCAAGTGCTGTATCATTTTCTGCCTGTGCCCTCCCTTCCACACTGCTTCAGCTCAATGCTGAGTTTGATTGGATTGCAGACACCAGTGCTACATCTCATATGACTCCTCATCAACACTGGATATGTAATTTTCATCCACTTGTCATTCCCATTCAGCTTGCAGACCACAAAGTCATCTATTGTACTGGAGTTAGCATGGTCCAGTTTGCACCAGTGGTGGATGATGTTTGGAAGTGCCCTTTAGAGTTTACTCGAGTGCTCCATGTTCCTGCATTGCACAACAATCTCCTCTCTTTCTTATACCTCACTCACCAAAAGGAGTTCACTGTTACCATTGTCCATGATCACATTACATTCTCTCAGAGCAGAAACCTTCTCTTCACCGCCTCTGTAAGCACTCACAACACTGCTCTCCTTGACAGTTCTACCATTCCTGTGTCCAAGTCTGTGAACTTTTCCAGCACTTGTGTCATGGATCTCTCTCTCTGGCATCATCATCATCTTGCCCATATGAACCTAGACAGTGTCAAATACCTTGTCAAGGGTGATCTGGTGGACAGTTTGGTGCTCAAGTCACAGGAAAACCCTGATCCTATTTGCGAACCATGTCTTGCTGGCAAACAACATTGGAATCTGTTTCCTTCTTCATCTACTTGTGCATCTAAGTCACTTGACCTTGTCTACACTGATATCCATGGACCTCTCCCTGTGCACACCCATTCTGGGTACAGATATTGGGTTCTGTTCATTGATGACAAGACAAGCTTTTGTTCTTGCCACCCTCTCTGCACCAAGGATGAGGTGTTTGTGGCATTTAAGCAGTACAAGGCTTGGGCAGAGACACAGCTTGGTCTGAAGAACAAGTGCTTGCATGATGACAAGGGTGGGGAATACATGTCCAAGGAGTTTCAGGTTTTTACAGATCTACATGGAATTAAACACCAACACACTGTTTGTGCCAGTCCACAGCAGAATGGAGTTTCAGAATATGCCAATTGTACAGCTGCTGAGGCCATTATGACCATGCTTGCTAAATCTAAACTACCTGTAGCATTCTGGGGAGAAGCATTGGCTGCCTATGTCCACATCTGGAACCGCAGTCCCACTCATTCTCTTCATGAAATCACTCCATTCTGTTAAAAATAAAGATGTTAAATAATAAAGGTGAAGCCCGATGCACTGAAAGATTGTGTGCAAGGAATATTAAAAGAGTGGACTGGATTTGAAGGACGCGATTATGAAGGTTGAAAAACTCGTTATGAACTCATTGTTATTCTTGAACATCTTACTACCTATTTATACAAAAGTATATAGGAGTAAAATTGCGATGGAGAAATGGGAGAACGGTTTATCATGATTGAATCATGAGAAATAATTAGTTATAGGAGAGGGGTTATGGAGTTTTGGGGGTGTGTGGGAAAAAGAAAGAAATACGGTGTTCAGTCCATGTGCGACGGTCTGGATGCAGTCTCGACTCGATGTAGCTGTTAGATGGCTGGAGTGACGATTTCTTGGCTCGGTGTGGTGGGGGTGTGTGTATGCGCATGTTTGCGCCTCGACTCGTATGTATGTGATGCATATGCGGGGGGAGCTTGGCTCGACTCGATGCTGTGTAGGTTTGTAATAGCAATAAAATTGAATGTGTGAATTTGCTCAATGTAGATTCCCAACACATTCCAGGCATGGTATGGCAAGAAACCATCTGTTCAATACCTTCGTGTCTGGGGCTACACTGCCTATGTCCATGTTCAGAAGGACCAGTGCAAGGGACTTGAGTCACACACTCAGAAATGTGTCTTCATTGGTTATCCTCCTGGTGTCAAAGGCTGGAAGTTCTGGAATCCTGACACTCGCAAGGCTCTAATCAGCAATGATGCTGAATTTGATGAGCATGTCTTCCTGTCAAGATTCGGTGATGCCAAGATATCGGTTAAGTCCTGCAAACCGTTTCAGAGTGGCTAGGCTTCAACATGCTCATGCGTTGCGCCCTGCTGTTCCGTGTGTGCCACTAGTTTGGACAGTGAGAGGAGCCCCAAGAGGATGCCGAGGGCATTGGCTTGAGCGAAGGACTTTAGGGACAGGAAGCGGACAAAAGGGGTGCGAATCAATCGATATTCTGAGTGAAGAACTATCTACATACATCCCGCTACTTTTATAGTTAAGAAGCAAGATGTGGAACAGGGTGGCATAAAGAATGGAGACAATAAGGTATGAGGCAACCACATGGAGGCATTGTCCACAGTGATCAGAAATAGAATAAGGAATGTAAGCGGAATTAGAATAATAGAGTATGGCTGAAAAACAAGATAATGAAATGGTGGGTGGGAATAGAACAATAGAGGATGGCCTAAGATAAAACAATGGCAATGGCCAGGACAATGAGTGGCCGTCATGTTGTTCAGGGGAAACAGGTTAAGGAGTGGATAGGGGGTGAAGGAACAATGAAAGGGAATGTACGAGAGGAGTGGTCCATATGATGTACCGGGTGTACCGAGCCGAGGCCGCACGGTAGTGCGAGATGATGTGGGTAAGGGCCGGTTGGTCGGTATTCCCAAGTGAGTCGGTGCTCGGTGTTGCGGGCTTGACACTTCCCTTTATCATCCCCTTCACCACATTTGCATCCTGCTCCAACTCCTGCCCAGTTTATTGACATCTCAGAAGATATGCCAGAAGTGGTTACAATCCCTGCACCAGACCCATTGCCTCCTCCTACACCTTACCCACTGCCTCTCCCTGCACCGGTCCCTGATCCCCTCCTTTGCGTCGCAACACTTGTATTTGTCACCCTTCCAGAGAGTTCTGGATGATTGATCATAACAAAATTCATCATAACATCTCTCCTCAGTCCAGTGATGAGGATGAGGATGAGGATGAGTCTGTTGAAGAGGCAGCTGGTCTCATTTCTGTGTCATGTCATCCAGATAAGGTGCTATCTCCTGCTGCTGCCACGGAGTATGTCTTCAAATTCAGTGAGATGGAGCCACGAACACTTGCAGAGGCATTGAAGCATCCTGATGGTCAGCTTTACATTGATGCTGCTATGGAGGAGATTCAGGCATTTGTGACAAATGGGACTTAGGAACTGGTCAAGCTCCCTGCTGGTTGTAAAGCTGTTGGCTCTCGTTGGGTGTTCAAAGTCAAACATTGTCCTGATGGTTCCATTGAGCATTACAAGGCTCGTCTTGTAGCCAAGGGCTACAGTCAGCATCCTGGACTTGACTACACAGAGACATTTGCCCCCACTGCCAAGTTTGCTGCACTTTGTGCCATTCTGGCCATTGCTGCGATTGATGACCTGGAACTTGAATCCCTTGATATTTCCAGTGCTTTTCTGAATGGTGAAATTGACACAGAGGTCTATCTTCAGCAGCCTGAGGGATTTCACCAGGGTAGACCAGATCATGTTTGGAGACTTCTCAAGGTACTCTATGGACTCAAACAGTCCCCCAGGGTGTGGAACAAGAAGCTGGATATGGTCTTACATGAGTTAGGCTTCACTTGCATCAAGTCTGATACCAGCATCTATATCTGGCTCTGGGACAATGTCAAAATCCTAGTCCCTGTGTTTGTTGACAATCTCACCCTTGCTTCCAAATCTCTATCTGCCATCTCACATGTGAAGACTGAACTTGCAAAATGGTTCAAGCTATGTGATCTTGGTGCTACTTCCAGCCTACTTGGCATTAAAATCACTCAGGACTGCTCACAATGACGTCTCTGCCTCTCACAGTGTCAGTACATCTCTGACATGCTTGATTGTTACAACCTTGCAGACAGTGCACCTGTCACCACACCCTTAGACCCAGGTCTCAAATTGTCATCCTCCATGTCCCCTACAACTGTTGAGATACACTGAAGTCTCCTTTCATGTTTCCAGTTGGTATGGCTGGTATTTGACCAGATATGACTTGTTTTATGTATTACATCTTTGATGTATTGATCTGAGTTTGAATTTAGCTTACATAATAACACAATTTTCACTTTTGTGCTCCAACAACAACTTCTGAGGAGATTGCTGAGATGAAGAACTTTCCCTATGCATCAGCTGTTGGCTCCATGATATATCTGTCAGTTGCAACTTGCCCTGAGATTGCCTATGCTGTTGGAGTCTTGTGCCAAACCCTGGCATGGCACACTGGAAAGCAGTCAAACATCTCTTTTGATATCTGAAGGGGACAATGGGTTATCAGCTTGTTTATACACCCTCACCATCAGGTGAACTTTTTGAAAGCTACACTGATGCTGACCATGCTGGGAACCTGACAATGGCAAGTCTACCAGTCGGTACCTCCTTAAGATGGGCACAGGTGCAATCAGCTGGTCCAGCACACTTCAAACCATAGTAGCCCTTTCCACCACTGAGGCAGAATTTGTTGCTGCTGTTCATGCTGGAAAGGAGGTGGTCTGGTTTAGGCAGTTCCGTGGTGAACTTGGGTATACATTTGATTCACCCTCTACCCTTCAAATTGACAACCAATCTGCAATCTCTGTTGCCAAAAACCCTGAACACCATGGTCAGATGAAACACCTTGATTTGTGGTTCTTCTGGCTTCATGATGAAGTTGCAGGTGGCATGCTCAGTCCTCTCTTCATTCCCACCACCAACATGGCTGCTGATCTACTCACCAAGCCATTGGAGCAAGTTAAAGTGGAAAGGTGTAGGGAACTGATGGGGATTGAAAAGTGTATGTGAGTATTTCAGTGGTAACTCATCAGGGGGGGTGTTGGGGTATGATTTTATTCCCCTGCACTTGTGTTTTGTTCTTGTACTTTTGTGTTTCTCTTTTGTGCTTTTCACTCTTGCATTTGTGTTTCTATTTTGTACTTTTCACTTTTGCATTTGTGTTTCTCTTTTGCACTTTTCACTTTTGCATTTGTGTTTCTCTTTTGCACTTTTCACTTTTTCATTTGCGTTCTCTGGCACTTAAAATAAGTGCCCATAATGAAGCACCTTTGCACACCTTTGGGTCTTGTCTTTAGCATCCATATTGACAAGCTCCAAAGGCCATTTTTGCTCTCTGTGTGTGACAGTTAAGAGTCTCTAGACCTTGCCTACCAATACCAAGGGGCGCACAGCCTCTGTGATAGAGGATATTGAAGAAGAGTTCAAAGTCTCGGATGCTTCAGAAACCAAGGAATAAGAAGCAAGGCCTCCGACTCTGGCACCAGTTGTTCGCATTGAACACCAACAGTGCCCATGGAGTAAAACAAACAATGTGTCCAACCTTTCAGAAATTTTGAGCACCCATAACCAAACATCGAAGAATTTCGACCTGTTTCTTCAGAAACACCTCCAACCCTCTGAAAATCTGTCAGATTCTAGTTGCCTGGACACTATATGCTCACCCACTATGATCTGTCGATCGACAAGGCATTGATTACTACTTGTTTAGATCTTCATCCCAACTGATTCTTGGTACCACCAAGCCTGCAGTCTTCACTCAGCGCTCAATCTGACCCTCTGAAAACTCAGCTCAGGAAGAACCCTGACCATGGTAGAACCTGTAACATCCCTTAGACAAAATGGTTCCATGTGTAGATCCCCTCTTAGACTAGAACCTATTTGATAACATGATTAATATGTATTGAACCATTAACACGGCTCAAAACCAAGACTTGAAATTGCAGGACACTCTCTGAATCCTGATGATGCCGCCGCCATCCAAACAACAATCCAGTGACCAGCCACTATGGCCACCATGACCACCATGACCACCATGACCACCATGACCACCATGACCACCACGACCACCATGACCACCATGACCACCACGAGCCACAACCACTACGACCTATGTCCCCCACAACTACCACGACTGTCAAGTCCACGTACCGAGACCCATCCACTGGCAGTGCCCACCGAGCAATCATCCTATACCCACGACCAAGTGCCCGCGTTGCGTGCATAACACTTGGTGCGCCGGTCCCAGCTCGGCACAACCGCCATCCACACTCCTCGCTCCATTTCACCTCGGGACTTCCTGTCCTTGTATTATCCTCAGATACACCCCCATTGTTTTATACTCGGCCACTCCTTATTGTCCCATCTCAAGTCACGATTCTATTATCCTGTCTTTTATTGTTCTATCCCCGCTTTGCATTCCTTGTTCTAATTTTATTCATTGTGGAGAATAACCACATGCTTTGCATACCTTGTTGTCCCACATTCCTTATTCCACATGTTGCTTCTTAACCTATATAAGTAGGACATGCATGTACATACTTCCTCATTCTGGGTATTGACTAGGCTTAGGCCCTTCTACCTTCTTCTCTTCTGTTAAGTCCTCAACTCGAGCCGGCATCATCAGTATCCCCTCGAGTACCTGTCTGTGGCAAATACAGTGGCACGCACGGCAAGTAGGGCACAACGCAGGAGCACGTTGAAGCCAACATTACTACTCTTGGCCTGCAGGACTTGGCCATAGTCCGCCCGACCTTCTTGCCAACACCCCTCGGCAGTACCGAAGTCCGTCAGTATCCGACGCTTGACAACGACCCCCACTACAGAAAAACTAGTTAGACAAAAACTCCACCCAACCCCCAAACCTCTGACACAAATGTCATCAATTCCGAAACAAGTATAAACAAGCACTATCAGTCATCACCATAAAATAAGGAATGCTCCAGATCAAGATCAGAACGATCTTGCTGATGGAACAAATCCACACCCTTCCCATTTCCTCTACCGCTCGACTCTGGCACCAGGTCTACCACTTCAGGAACCTGCCCCACCAAAGATGTCACACTCCCTGTACCACACTCCATATCTACCACTTCAGTGTACCAGCCCACCATAGGTGCCAAACTCCCCGCACCACACACAGGATCTACCAGTCCGATAGACAACCCTGCCTTGGGTGTTGTATCTCCTGTACCATACGCTGGATCTGCCCCCCCAGAAGATCTCTCCCTCTTGGAAGCTGCCTTCTCCATACCATGCACCAGTTCCAACCGACCCCCCACTTCCCGACAACTCCGGATAAGACCACTGCATCAGCACACCTTTTTTGGATGCTCCTGACCATCCCTCTTGATGGTGTTCTGCATCTCGGAAGCATCCAACAACCTTCTTACATCAACACTGAGAGCAAGGAGATGAGCGTCCATCCCGAGAATCCTATCCCTAATCTCCTCCAAGACAACCACGATTGCTGCAGGCCAGACCTTTGGGAGGCAAGGAACCACCACTTCAACCTTCGTCTTCTTTGAAGAGGACACTTTGGGAGCCTCTGTTTCCTCCCATCTCCTCTTTCTCAAAGTTGATCCCTTAACAACTGGTACCCTGCTGACCTCACACCTCACCCTGCTACTCCAACAGGGAATACAAGGTATAACCACCATGGTCCACTCGCAGTGCTTCTCCCATCTAAGACAGAGGTCACAGGGTTCCGACCTCAAAAATAAAGAAATCCCTAGGGTGGCAACCTGATACAAGTCAGGACATTGTTGAATCAGCACCTGATGACTGGACTCACAGGGCCCAAGACCCACCTTCTTCCTGGTCACTTGCACATCCCAAGCCACCTGATTTTTGTAGGACCTTTGTGCCCCCGAAATCTGGGCATCCTTCTCACAATGGTCCCAACGCATCCTCTCTGCATCCCTCGCAGTGGCACTTGCCCCAACCATGGGCACAAAAGGAACATCCTCCCCGCCTCCTGTATTTCCCCAGTAGGCAATGAGATGGACTCTGAATTTGAGGGAACACCATGATTTGAGAATTCGTCAGACTCATTGGTCTCCTTTTGGAAGGCATCCCCGTCCTCAGACCCCAGTTTAGCTGTAAAACCCTCCCAGAATGGCACATCTTCTAGGTATTCAACCTCCTGACCAGCCAGGAGAGCAAGCTCCAGAGCCTTAGCATCCCACTCCATGGCTCTATCCTCCTCCTCCTCCTCCTTCATTCTGCCTCCTTTTTCTTCTCCTCTAACCTCTGGACTTCAGCCTTCCGATATTTCCCAACCTTCCAGGTGGCCTCCAGTTTCCTTGCCCCTTCCACCTCCAATAAGCAAAGCCTCTCCACATAATCAGCCTTGAAGGTGTGCACCTGCTCTGAGACCTCTGCCTCGATGTCCTGCTCCAATTCAGACATGGGTGAGGGCAGGAAAGAAATCCACAAGGAAGAGAAAAACCCCTTTATATACAATGGATGGGCACTCAGAAGAAATACCCATTACATCCCAATATGGCTTAAAAATACTCCCACATCCTTCTCTACTCAATTCACTACAAGAATAAGCTTAGGACCTCAAGGGCTCGGTCCTAGTGGGGGGATACTGTTATGGCCCATGCCCCCAATAAACCCATATCAATCCTCACAACCACCCACACCGTTTCCTGGACCTTCTGACCATTTAAAGCTGGAAACAATTGCTTTCCGCAAATCCATTGTATCAACCGAAGCTCTGCAATCCCAAAGCTCTGCAATCCCAAAGCTCCACAATCCTGAAGCTCTGCAATTCTGAAGCTCCGCAATTCTAAGGCCTAGGTTCCACTCTTATGATAAACAATGTGCAGGATCATTGCATACCTCACTCCCTTGTTCTTTGTTCTCTATTAGCCCCTATTACTCTTTTGTCCCCCTTGTCTTTACTCAGCAAAAGTTAGTACACGCATTAGTTGCATGTATATAAGCCACCATATGACTGGACTATTCACCAGTATGAATATCAACTTAATTCTGTGTCAAAGTTTCTGATTCAGTTCTGGTAAACTTTCCGACTTTCCGAAATTAGGGACAGATGACTAAGGAGGGTACAACATATAAGTAGAAGCCAAGTCCCTGCGACCTCGAACAACTCGAACAACTATTCATATAACCTAATACCGTAAACAGTCCCAAGCCCCTGGAACTTCCCATCTTCCCACCTTTCTGCTTCTATCCGTGAACCCATGACCTTTAGCCCCTCCGCCTCTGGAGTATGAACCCCCCCTCGGAAACCATTTGAAGCCTCCAGAAACCCTTCCAGAAGTATCTAGCTAAGTGCCTGACATGTGGATTTAATAGTGGCTTAAAAACAGGACTTCAACTAAAAAGTCATGATCTGTGCATTCAAGGATGAACTGTGCACTGTCCTCAACATCAAGGATCTTGGGGACCTGAGCTGGCTGTTGGGAATAGAAGTGAAGGAGGACTGTGAGATGTGCACAATCTCATTCTCACACCACACATATATTGAGAAAATACTTGAGAGGTTTAACCTCAGGATGCTAACCTGCTTGGCACACCACTTGACCCCCAACACAAACTGTCACTGTCCCAATCCCCTTCTGCCCCTCGTGAGTTTGACAAAATGCAAAATGTGCCCTACAGGGACGTCATTGGATCCCTCATATATGTGGCACAGGCTGTTAAATCTGTGTGTCAGGCACTTAGCTAAATACTTCCAGAAGGGTTTCCAGAGGTTCTGAATGGTTTCTGAGAGGTGGTTCGTACTCTGGAGGCAGAGGGACTAGAGGTTGTGGGTTTACAGATGGAATGGAAAGGACGGGAGACAGAAAGTGCCAGGGACCTGGGACTGTTTACGGTATTAGGTAGTTCAACTAGTCATTCGAGTGGTTCGAGGTCGCAGGGACTTGGCTTCAACTTATGTGTTGTGCCCTCCTTGATCATCTGTCCCTAATTTTGGAATATCGGAAAGTTTACCAGAACTGAATTGGAAACTACGAAGCAGAATTAAGTTGTTATTCATACTGGCGAATAGTCCAGTCGACTGGTGTCTTATATATATGTATCTAGTCCTTGTACTACCTTTTTCCAAGTAAAGACAAGGGGAGGAAAGAGTACAAGGGGCTGATACAGAATGAAGAACAAGGGAGTAAGGTACACGATGATCCTGCATGTCGTTTATCAAAGGAGCAGAACCTTGGTCTCGAAATCTGAGAGGTTCGGAATTGTGAAACTTCAGGTTGGTACAATGGAATTTGCACAAAGTGATTGTTCAGGCTTTGAACGGTCAGAAAGGTCCCGGAAATGGTGCAGGTGGTTGTGGGGATTAATGTGGGTTTATTGGTGGCATGGGCCATAACATGGGCACAAACCCATGTTTCTTTCCTGGCACAGTTCATGCAGAACCCAGGGAGAGTGCACTGGGAAGCAGTCAAAAGGGTTTTTCGCTACCTTAAGGGAATGAAGGATACATGCCTCGTCATTGGAGGAGCATGGAAGGGACTAGAAGTGTTCTCAGATGCAGACTGGGCCTCATGGGAGCATAGGCACTCCATGTCTGGGTACATGGTCACAATCAATGCAGGAGCTGTCTCCTGGAGCTTGAAAAAACAACCTATTGTTGCGCTATCAACAATGGAGGCTGAATACATCGCGGCCACTCATGCTGTGAAAGAAGCCCTGTGGATCCAAATGTTCATCGCAGAAATAGCTTGACCATTCAGAAAACCCATCACCATCCACCTTGATAATGTCTCAGCCAAATCTATCACAAAGAATGAAGAATATCACCCAAGGACCAAGCATATAGACATAAGCTACCACTCCATATGCCAAGCTGTGCATGAGAGACACATTCACATCAACTACATACTGACAGACAAAATGGCAGCAGACATGTTTACGAAGGCCCTCCCTTAACACAAGGTACTATACCTGAATGTGATGGTCAGGATGCATTCTGCTTAAGGGGGGGTTTTGGAACTAATATGTATAAGCACCAAATGCAGTAAGGTATGGACTGTATATATGTCAAACGAATAGATAGCAGCCCCTCAGTGAACTGCCTGTTCACTGAGGTGTGTATTCCCTTTGTACATCTAGATACAAAGACACTCATTACATTGTAGTCTTCCTGTATCTAGGTATAGTAACAATACATACTCAGTGAACTGCCCATTCACTGAGTCTTCATGTATCTAGCTACTGTGCATAACCACTACAGATATCACATGTTCCTATTCAGGACTAAAACACCAGCAACTCATCATACATATAACAACCACAGGTTACAGTTGGGTTCCTAACATCATATATTACTATTACTTATCAATATATATTATATTTATCTTGTAGGAGAATCATGTTATGGCCTATACTCTCAATAAACCCATACCAGCCTCCACAACCACCTACACCTTTTCTGTGACCTTTCCGACCGCTCAAGTCTGAATAACCGCTTTCCGATATTCCGATGCATCAATCCAAGGTTCTGTGTTTCCAAACCTCTAAAGATTCTGAAGTCAAGGTTCTGCTCCTTTGATAGATGACATGCAGGATCATCATGTACCTCACTCCCTTGTTCTTCGTTTTATATTGCCCCTTGTACTCTTTTCCCCCCCTTGTCTTTACTCGGCAAAAGATAGTACAAGACCAGATACATGTAAATAAGTCACCAGTTGACTGGACTATTTGCCAGCACAAATATTGACTTAATTCTGTGTCATAGTTTCCAATTAAGTTCCAGTAAACTTTCCGACTTTCCAAAATTAGGGACAGATGATTGAGGAGGGCGCAACACATAAGTTGAAGCCAAGTCCCTGTGACCTCAAACCACTTGTACCACCCTATATCGTGAACAGTTACAAGACCCCCAGCGCTTCCCATCCCCCATCCCCATTCCTATTCTGATCCCAAACCTGCGACCTTTAGTCCCTCCATCTCCGGAGTACAAACCCCCCTTTGGAAACCATTCGGAACCCTCCAGAAACCCTTCCGGAAGCCTTCAGCTAAGCGCCAACATGCAGATTTAACAAATCACAAATCTATAAACTGGCACTTTGGCACCCAGGCTGGTTTCCCAGAATGGCACCAAAACTGAGTGAAAACTGGGACTCAGCTCCCAGTACAACAGCAATAGAACAAAATATTTCCAATCAATAAATACAATAGAAATCACAGAAGATTCCAGGGAATTATTTTCCTATTTTTCCAACCAACTCTCCGATATCATAGCATGGGAAAACCCTATAGAAAATTTATCTACAACATTCCACTACAAGTTGCTGTTAAGTACACATACTGAGACCCTGGTAATTTGGCAGTGCTGTCAGGCTCCGGGAATGCCGAGGATGGGCCAAGTGCTGCAAGACGGGAATAGTCGCATGGCTTCAATGTGCTCGTGCGTTGCGCCCTACTTCCCGTGCATGCCACTGATTTGGGACAGAGGGATACCTGGGAGAGTGCCGAGAGTGTCGGCCCAGGTAAAGGACTTGGGATAGGGGAGGGGAGGACAAGAAGGCAAAAACCTAGTTGATTTCCAGAACAAAGAACCATCTACATACATTGGCTACTTATATAGTCTAATAAGTGAGATGTGGAACAGAGTGGCACAAGGAATGGAGAACAATAAGGTATGAAGAATCATGTGGAGGTATTGTCCACAATGATCAGGAATAGAACAAGGAATGTAGACAACAATAGAACAATGAAGCATGACCAAGAACAAAAGAGTGAGTGAGAATAGAACAATGGGAGTGGCCAAAACATAAAACAATAGGGCCACTGCCAAGTGGCAACAAAGAGTGAATGTCCCGAGGGTAAACAGGCAAGGGGAAGGACAGGGAAAGAAGGGGAATGAAGGAATGACAAAGGATAGAGGGGACAGGATAAGGAAAGTGAACCAAATGATGAGCCAAATGTACCGGACCGAGACCATGTACTGGCAAGGGATGACTTGTCACTGGTGTGTGGGACTAAAAGGCAAGGGTTGTTCGGTCGGTACTACCGAGTGAACTGGAGCTCGGGGGCTTGACAAGTGCCGACCGAGCAGTCATCCTATGTCCATGTACAAGTGTCCTGTCAAGCATTGGATACTGATGGACTTTGGTACTGCCAAGGGGTGTTGGCGAAAGGTTGGGCAGACTATGGCCAAGTCCTGCAGGTCAAGAGTAGTGGCATTGGCTTCAACATGCTCGTGCGTTGTGCCCTACTTGCTGTGCGTGCCACTGAATTTGCCACAGACAGATGCTCGAGGGGATGCTGATGATGCCGGCTCAAGTCGAGGACTTAACAGAAGAGAAGAAGGTAGAAGTGCCTAAGCCTAGTCGATACCCAGAATGAGGAAATATGTACATGCATGTCCTACTTATATAGGTTAAGAAGCAACATGTGGAATAAGGAATGTGGGACAACAAGGTATGCAGAGCATGTGGTTATTGTCCACAACAGATAAAATTAGAACAAGGAATGCAAAGCGGGGATAGAACAATAAAAGACAGGATAATAGAATTGTGACTTGAGATGGGACAATAAGGAGTGGCCGAGTATAAACAATGGGGTCGTGTCCAAGGATAATACAAGGGCAGGGAGTCCCGAGGTGAAATGGACCGAGGAGTGTGGATGGCGGATGTGCCGAGCCAGGACCGGCATACCAAGTGTTATGCATGTGACGTGGGCACTCGGTCGTGGATATGGGGTGATTGCTCAGTTGGCACTGCCGGAGGATGGGTCTCGGTACATGGACTTGACATACACCCAGGATGGCTTACTATTGAAAACATTATTTTGAATATTGTATGTACTTTATTTCTCACGTTATTAAACTTTCAAATAGAGACAAGCAAAAGTGCTTTGAGTCACTGTATATGTATATGTACACTGCCCTAGAAAGGACCTATCAGTAGGTCTTCCACTTCATTTCTCAACAGGTTTAAGTGCATGATATATGATTATCCTCCTATCCCTTGCCACGCTAGCCCTTGATGTTTCTCCACCAAATTTCCACTCGGTAACCCTGGCCACTTTTACCAAACTTGGATCAGGGATACTATACAATCCGTCGATGAACACAATACATAATGACACAAGTGAGTCAGACCCTCGGGATACCTCGCCATACATAACTTCAACGGATGTGCCACACAGCTCACCTACATGTAACTGGGTGTCACGGTCGAATAGTACACTCAAACTCATCCTGACCGAACGACTGTATCCCCAGGGTCACTTTAACACAGTTTTGTTGATTCCATTTTATTTGCAACATCCTCTCTATTTCATCACACCTTAAACTGATTCATTTCATAGTCTTGCACCACAAAGGAAATGGTCCAATTATGAAAATACCACGCTTGTATTTGGAAAAGGTATATATATATATGTTTTTTAATTGTTGATGATCATGATATGTTTCGCTGAGGAGTAAGAAATGCACTGGATACTGAACTCAGTTGTTTGATTCATGAACGGATGCCCCCAACAAGGCCATGTGTAATAGTAATTGGAAATAAATGGGCAATAACTTTGGATATATGGAGCATACATTAAAAGAGTAGAGATGTGATATGGGAAAATATATAAATACTGTAGCAATATATAATAAATATGAATCCCTTCCCTGACCGATTCAAAACACACTAACATCCTCATCAAGGAATGCTCGATTCCTCACCTTTAGTCGTTGAGCGACTGTCCATGGAACGGTCCGTAGTAAACAGTCTAAATAAATATGTTCGGTTTGATGTGCAGAGGTCTGAGATGATGTCGTCTGACTCATGCTCTTCCTCGCTGGGACCATCGTCAATCCTCACATGGTAAATGCTGGGGGAATTACCTTCTGACACCCCTCCTGTTGACATGTTCCCGGGCTGCATGACATCAAGGGAGACATCTCTGGCTGAGCGAGTTGTGAGGCACACACGCATATTGCGCTACGAAGAATCTGCTTCAATTCCTTCCACATCGAAGAAAGGGAGATTATCATAAGCTACGAGCTTTTTGTCACAAGATATCTGTCCCATGTCCTTCCCCTTCCCTTGGGATTCCAATGCGACATCTGCACACATCAGCTTGGGCCCGAAGACGTCGCTCAAGGATCTTTCGAGGGGAACACGTGGCATACTGTCATCACTGAAGTCTTTCTCCATGTCGTGCTGCACATCTTGACACAAAGGTTTCTTACAAGCAACAGAACTTCAATATGCCGATAAGGCTTCCGAACACGGGTGAAGGTGGATGATTCCTTCAGGACGTTAGTTGGCTCCGAGGTGTGTGGGAGACTTGGAGGGCCAGATGTGAGATGGATAAGATGATTATGACCTTGTTTGAATGCATGAATGCAAAATTTCTCCACTTAACTCATTGAGGGTACACTGGTATTCTTGTCACTCTGATTGAGCGATCGAAAGAATTTGCATGGTATGGATGCTGTATGAAAAAAAAATTACACCGGTATGCAGTATAGCGATTATAGCAACTTGTACAGTAGTCTAGAGAAGTTGTTTGACAATCTAAATATTTTATCTCCTCAGTGTGGTCAATCACTAAGATTTATTCGGAAATTGTACCTAAATATTTGATCTTACAAAAGAAAAGGGAGAAAATTAGCCGTGAGGCTCTGTAGGTAATACTATACAACTCACCTCCTCAGTGTGGTCAATCACTGAGGAGCGAAGCATCCGCAGGTGATATTTCACCCACATATATGTTACAACCGGCTCTTGACCCTATTGAAGGTTTGAGCCAAGCTGCCGGTCCCTTCCCAGGGAGTTGGCCATGCACGTCATGCAGTGCGTGTGTAGATGCACATGAGTACAAACGAAAATAGAGAATATCTCCCTCAATACTGAGGGTAAAAATACAGAATAATAATCTAAAATTTCAGAATGTAAAAGCGCACTGAATGGCATGAAAATCGATACTAAAATACAATATATTGAGGTTGGTCTCTCAGGGGTGAGATGCAAGTTAGCATCCTACACGCCCCCTCAAGCTCAATATATGCCGAGCATTTCGGAGAGAATCTTCACTCTAGGCCCTGGTAGACCTTTTGTGAGGATGTCTGCAATCATTCAGTCGGTTGGAATGTATTCGATACTCATCTTCTTCTCCTCAATGATGTCTCGGATAAAATATAGACGTATATCAAAGTGTTTTGTCCTCGTATGTTGCTGATTACCATAGGCTATAGTAATAGCAGATTGATTGTCAGAATATAGTTTAATTGGCAATTTAATTGGTTGGAAAACTTTTCATTGATAAAGTGTTTCAGCTATATTGCTTCTTTTGTTGCATGGGTTAAGGCAATAAATTCCGCCTCGGTCGATGAAAGTGCTACAATAGTTTGTTTCTGGCAACTCCATGAGATACTGCCAGAATCTATTTGAAAGACATATGCGGAAATAGAATGACGATGGTCTTGTGAGGCCCAGTCGGCATCAGCATATCCTACGATGCCATCTCTATTTCCTCCTAGGGTGAGTTTCTTTTTCTTCGTCCCTTTTAGGTACTTGAAGACTCTTTTTACGGCATTCCAACGTACTATGCCTGGATTTTCAAGGAATTGAGATAATAGTGAAATGGCAAATGATATATCTGGCCATGTAGCTACAGCTGCCCACATGAGTGAACTGATTGCTTGTCGGTAAGGGATCTTCTCCATCGCTTTCTTGTCTTCAGTAGTGGTAGGACATTGGTCTTTAGATAGTTTTGTAGTCGAGTCAAGTGGAGTCGCATGTGTCTTGGCATCTTGTAAGTTAAACCGGCTCAAGATCTTGTCAATGTATGCTTCTTGAGAGAAGCTAATAGTGCCGGCTGTGCGATCTCATTCGATCTTCAGATTCAGTAGCCAATGTAATTCACCTAAATCTTTCATCTTGAAGATACATTCGAGGTCTCTTTTGATACCATAGATGATATATTCGTTTGTGGCCGTTATAGTGAGGTCATCAACTGCGGCTCCAATGATCACTTGACCTTCAGCCTTGTGTCTGTAAAATACAGCTACATCGGATGCTGATTTTTTAAATCCTATTGAAAATAAGGCATTGGACAGACACTTGTACCACTCTCTACCAGACTGTTTAAGTCCATATATGCACTTCTTAAGTAGAAGTGCACAGTCGCGATGTTCTTCGAAGTATCCAGGTGGCTTGCGCATATATATAGGTTCATCGAGTGGAGCATTAAGATATGCTACGTCCACATCCATTTGATGTATTTCCCAATTATTCCTGGCCACAATGGCGCATATGGTCCGTAATGATGTCATGCAAACAACTGGTGCGTAGGTTTCATCATAATCGACTCCAAATGTCTGTGTAAAGCCTTGTGCGACGAGTCGAGACTTTGCACGCACGATAGCACCTTTTTGATCTCTTTTGAGAACATGTTTCCACCTACTTCCGACAATATTCACATCCCTGGGAGGTGTAACAATCTCCCAGGTTTGTTTTTCAATTTGAGACTTTATTTCGACGTCCATAGCTTTCTTCCATGTTGAATTATTTAGGGCATCTTGATTAGTCATAGGTAGTTGAAGCTCATTAGTGAGATAGGTGTAATCATTCAGTTCGTCACTGATTTGTTCAGCGCTTATTGCTAGGTAACTGGAATTGATGTCGTTACTGCCCTTGTGAACAAAAAAATCTGAGTTTGTTGGAGAATTGACAAGGATATTCTTCTCAACATCCTCATAGGCTAGTGTCATAAGATCTTCATTTTCCGTATCTCTGGCTCGAGACTTTGTTCCAGTGCTGGCCCTTGCTAGCTCTTGGCGTTGGCAAATTCTTTCGCTTCTTCTCAAGGCAGGAGCTTCACTAGGGCCACTCACACCTGTTTGACTTGGTTGCAGATTTTCTAAGTCTCTCGTTGGTGTGCCTTCATCTGTCTCTTGTATGCGGCCACTTTCCATCTGGTCACATGAATGATCTAAGTCACGTGAAGCTACGATAGGTGGTGCCGGAACAGGTTTGTGGAATGGGATCTGGGCAAGTTTGGGTGTGGCTCGGGTTTGGTCGTCGAGAGATATAGTAGGGGTTTGTATGGACGTTGCTCCCTTGTCGAATATAATATTGTGTTCGACTGATACTCTTCGACTTTCTGGCCGATAAATACAATGGCCGCCGCTTTGTGAGGAATGACCTATCCACTTTGCTTTTGTTGCTCTAGATAGTAATTTGTCGTCTTGCTTGAATTTAACATAAATGTCTTCTCCCTATTTGTGTATATCTTTTAATTCGGCTTTTTGTGGTTGACCATCTCATAAGGGGTCTTGTCCGGTAAAGCCCTTGTATGCATGCGATTTTTCATGTAATTAGCGTGCTGGATAGCATACCCCCATAGAAACTTTTAGAGGTTGGAGTCTAAAAGCATGGCACGTGTTCTTTCGACAAGAGTACGATTTAGACGTTCTGCCACTCCATTTTGCTCTGGAGTATCATGTACGGTATATCGATGTCTTGTGCCTTGCTTCTCCAAATAATTGTTGAATTCAGCACTTGTGTATTCACCCCCTCGGTCTGAGAGAAGGGTTTTAATGCGCACATCTATTTGTCTAAGCATCATTGCCTCGTATAATTTGTACTTGGCAAAGACTTGGTCTTTGGACTTCATTAAATAGAGGACAGACTCCCTAGAGTGGTCGTCGGTAAACGAGACATAATATAATTTTTTGTCAATTGTTATGTGTCTCGCTGGCCCCCATACATCTGAGTATATCTTGTCGCCGATCTTCTTGGACCATTCACTAGGCTCATTAGGGAGAGGTTTGCGTGTAATTTTTGCTTTGATACACGTGTCGCAAGTGACTTTTCCATCTATATGCGTGAGCTCAAGGCCTATAATCATACCACGATCTACAAGATGTTTGAGGGATTTGGTAGATATGTGCCCTAGTTTCTTGTGTATATCAATGGCAGTCAGGCATCGCTCAGTGGTATTAGGTTTTGATTGATTGTCCAATCGATATAGGCCATGCAGTTTTGGTGCTTGTAACAGTATATGTCCAGTCGAACTTTTAATGGTGCATTTCTGATATGCAAACTCTGTTCGATTTCCTGCATCATCGCATCGACCAATTGAGATAAGGGTGAAGGCAATTTTGGGAGCATATAACATTTCTTTCAATATCAAGGTGACAGGTTTTCCTTTTACTTGAGTGATTATCTTGAGTTCACCACTGCCGTATGCCTCGAAGCTGCCTTGATCGGCTGCTCGAATTGTGTGCGGTGTAGGAAAGTTGCGATAGTTGATCAACATATGTTTATGGGGTGTCATGTGTGAGCTCGCTCCTGTGTCTAGTATAATGGTGTCTCCTGTACCGTCTCTGATGAAAGCGGCACAATCATGATTTATGAATGCTACTGGTCTGCTATCGCCTTCTTCAGACGATTCTTCTTCATCAGCTACGTTTGCTTTGCCTTTTCCTTTGAATCTCTTCTTTTTGGATTTAAATCTCTTCTTCTGTCTTGGTCCTTGGCCCTCTCTGCCACCGCCTTTGGCCCAACACATTTCGATTGTATGGCCTGGCTTTTTACAGTTGGTGCATGTATGCACCTTCTTATCATGTTATAGACCATGCAGCCAAACAAACCCACAGTAACCCCCACAACCACCCACACCGTTTCCGGGACCTTTCCGATCGACCAGAGCCCGAACAACCGATTTCCGAATATCCGAAATACATTCCGAGGCCCCCGATTCCGACCCCCCGAATCCGACCCTCCGAAGACTCCGGAAATCAAGGTTCCGTCACGATCGATAACCGACGCGCAGGACTATCGCGTACCTCGCTCCCTTGTTCTCCTTTATATTGACACCCTTGTACTTCCTTTCCCCTTGTTTTATGACCGGCTAAAGTTAGTACAAAGAGCGTTACATGTATATAGTCTCACAGTCGACTGGACTGTTCGCTAGTACAAATATCGAATTAGTTCCCCCCCAGTTTCCGATTCATTTCCAGTAAACTCCCGCCTCTTTTCCGAAATTAGGGACAGACAATCGAGGAGGGCGCAACACATAAGTTGAAGCCAAGTCCCTTCGACTTCGAACACCCCAGTGACCGGATTGATCTATTCCGTGACCTACCCTAAACTTCCGGCGCCCCCATCTCCGTCCGTGATCCGTTCGACCCCGATCTCGGTCTTCGGCCCCGTTACGGACTTTCGCATTAACCCGGAAAACCCCTTCGGAAGTGCTAGCCAAGCGCCTGACACGCGGACTTAACATATCAGGTGTACCTACGAATCCTTGATCTTCATGAGTAATAGATAATGTCCTGCACCTATCGTATTGAGATTTGAGGACCCGGATAATATTGTCCGGGTCTAATGGCTTGCCAACTTCTTCAAGAGATGTCGTAAGGGCATTCATTATGGATTCGTAGGATGGTGGCAGCGATGATAAAATTATGTTGAGGAACTCTTCATCAGACATTTTAGCTCCCATATCATTGAGTCGTGCAAAGAGATCTTGAGCCCTATCAAGGTGCTCTCTGAGGTCATCTTCCTCCGAGCATTTCATATTCCGGAGTTGTCTCTGGATGCTGGTGACGACCATCTTTGGTTTCTTCGTCATTTCAGTTACCAGAGTGTCCCAGATCTCCTTTGCATTCTTCTTTTTCTCCAGCATTAATGCTAGTGACTCTGACACGGATGCCAATATTTGAGTCTTGACAAGCCCTTCTCTGGCCAGCCACTTTTCAAGTCTCTCCTCAGCCTTCTCTACCTTGGCCTCCTCATCATCTGTGAGGATATGTGCCTTGGGAAAAGTGGGAGGATCAGGTGGTCGGTGTCAAGTCCACGTACCGAGGTTCCGGAGACTCGCCAGTACCGACCGAATAACCATCCTACATCCAAGTACAAGTGTCCACGCCGCATGCACATCACTTGATACCATGTTTTCGGTTCGGCACATCCGTCATACTATTCGTCCGTTTATCGGTCCGCCCCACCTCGGTACCTCCTACCCCTTGTGTTATCCTCGGTTACAGTCATTGTTTTATACTCGGCCACTCCCTATTGTCCCATCTCGAATCACGATCCTATTATACTGTCTTTTATTGTTCTATCCCCGTTTGCATTCCTTGTTCTAATTTTGTTTGTTGTGGACAACAACCACATTGCTCTGCATATCTTGTTGTCCCACATTCCTTATTCCACATGTCGCTTCTTAACCTATATAAGTAGGACATGCATGTACATACTTCCTCATTCTGGGTATCGACTAGGCTTAGGCCCTTTCTACCTTCTTCCTCTCTGTTAAGTCCTCGACTCAGGCCGGCATCTTCAGCATCCCCCTGAGTATCTGTCTGTTGCAAATACAGTGGCACACACGGCAAGTAGGGCGAAACGCACGAGTACGTTGAAGCCAACGCCACTACTCTTGGCCTGCAGGACTTGGCCATAGTCCGCCCGACCTTTTCGACACCACCCTTCGGCAGTACCGAAGTCCGTCAGAATCCGGCTCCTGACAGTCGGTCGGCTTTGCCTTGAATATGTTTAAGTAGATTTTTAGACTCAAAATAACTCATGAGTTGAGCTCTCCACAGGGACCAATTTGATCCATCTGTAGTTAGCCTTCCCATGGTCAATGAAACTTTCTCTGTTGTGTCCCCGGGGCCCATAACCGTATAGTGATTATGGCAACTTGTACAGTAGTCTAGAGAAGTTGTTTGACAATCTAAATATTTTATCTCCTCAGTGTGGTCAATCACTAAGATTTATTCGGAAATTGTACCTAAATATTTGATCTTACAAAAGAAAAGGGAGAAAATTAGCCGTGAGGCTCTGTAGGTAATACTATACAACTCACCTCCTCAGTGTGGTCAATCACTGAGGAGGGAAGCATCCGCAGGTGATGTTTCACCCGCATATATGCTACAACCGGCTCTTGACCCTATTGAAGGTTTGAGCCAAGCTGCCGGTCCCTTCCCAGGGAGTTGGCCATGCGTGTCATGCAGTGCGTGTGTAGACGCACATGAGTACAAACGAACATAGAGAATATCTCCCTCAATACAGAGGGTAAAAATACAGAATAATAATCTAAAATTTCAGAATGTAAAAGCGCACTGAATGGCATGAAAATCGATACTAAAATACAATATATTGAGGTTGGTCTCTCAGGGGTGAGATGCAAGTTAGCATCCTACATGCAGTACGTAAGGCATGTGCCAAATTGCACACACGTTCGCGCAGGCAAAAAGAGAACTGCAATTACTCAGTCATATTGTAGCCATTCTGTCTGAAAATAAAAATATAACTTCTTCAACCCAATATGGAGGGCATGGAAATGTAAAATACATGTAAATTTGCCACCATAAAAATTGTTTTTCAGGCAGTTGGCCCTGATCAACCCCAGCTGCAGAACAGCTGTAGCAATACCAAATCAATTCAGACTTGTCAGATATTTTGCGGTAATATAATATACATATATATGGAGGGCACCAACCACTTTTTAGTATATCAAAGTCCTTTAGAATATTTTATATACTGTACTACAGTTGAGACAAGTAGTTTCTGCTTAATTATTGCTCTAGAGCCCTACAAGACATAGTTCATTGGGAAATTGTGATGTTAAATCACACAAGATCAAGATGATACAAAGGGACCTCGACTGCCAGCCATCCTGTGGCCACACACGGATTTCGAACCAGTAGCTCAATAGTACCATGCTCTTCGCGGTGCACGTGATGTCATCTTCACATTTACAGGGCACTCTTCGAGTCCATAGCACCTGCAGGTTTCCAACCAACCTCCCTGGAGGAGCAAGAGCCCGAGGCATGGGATTGTGGTGACAACAAACACGACAGCGGCAATGGCCCCTTTGGCATCTCCCGTGACCACGGGCGTGCCAGCCACCATAACCACTATAACGACTTGCCCCAGGCGCAAGGTATGGCTGTACACTCACCCTACTCAGCAGACCTGATTGTGACCTCGGTGCAGCAGGACCAGGACCAGGATCGAGATCATGATCAGGAACAGAATTTGGAGCAAGACCATGGGCCTGGTGGTCTTTTCCTCGGTTATCTCATCGTCTCCTCCATCTGCATCTGCGGTCTGTGCCCATTCCTCAACGGATTCCATGCTACGCTGACCCTCCATCCAGTGTTAAGTCCGCGTGTCAGGCGCTTAGCTAGCACTTCTGAAGGGGTTATCTGGGTTAGCACAAAGGTCCGTAACGGGGCCGAGGGCCAAGATGGAAGTTGGATGGACTACGGACAGGGGATGGAGGCGCCGGGAACTTAGGATAAGTCGCGGAATGGTTCAATCTGGTCACTGAGGTGTTCGAGGTCGAAGGGACTTGGCTTCAACTTATGTGTTGCTCCCTCCTCGATCGTCTGTCCCTAATTTCGGAAAGGAGGCGGGAGTTTACTGGAAATGAATCGGAAACTGGTGGGGGACTAATTCCATATTCGTACTAGCGAACAGTCTAGTCGACTGGAAGACTATATACATGTGACTACCCTTGTACTATCTTTGACGGTCATAAAACAAGGAGGAAGGGGAGTACAAGGGGTCAATATAAAGGAGAACAAGGGAGTGAGGTACGCAATAGTCCTGCACACCGGTTATCAACGTAACGGAACCTTGATTTTTGGAGTCTTTGGAGGGTCGGAATCGTGGAACCTCGGAATGTATTTCAGACATCCAGAAATCGGTTGTTCAGGCTTTGGTCGATCGGAAAGGTCCCGTAAACGGTGCGGGTGGTTGTGGGGTTTAATATGGGTTTGTTTGTCGGCATGGGCTATAACATCCAGTCATGTTGTCCCTCAGCGAACTTGTCACCTTTCTGTACAATGTTGCCCCACGCATGCCGCAATTGATAGCTCACTCACTGGGCACATAGGCCCGTAGCAGGTGGACAGGTCACACTTTCCGGCCGCTTCATTGACCCCATGTTTGCATTCACAATGGGCTGGAAATACTGGTACTCGTGGGTCGTTACATTACCTGGTATGTACATTCATACTAGACATACCCTCATCTCCTCATCATGAACGTGATGGATGCAGTTATGGCGCACAGGATTTTGCGTCAGGATCTCCTTCTGAAAACTCAACTGACACGTCTTTATGTGCATATGTTATCATCGGGCTTGTGGGTGATCATGATGCTGTGGACTCGACAGTGCTATCTGGACAGGAGGTGTGTCATGATATGACTGGTACGTCCAGTGGAGCTTCTACTTCTACTTTGACATCTGAGACACTGGCACTAGCAAAGAACCTCTGGCGAGTGATGGGGATGGTACTTTCTCGTTTAGTAGTATGGGGGGCCCGATGGAGCCTTGGCCCAGCCTGGGGAAGAGGGAGGCAGTGAGTGCGCCAGGTGGTCCTCTGGAGATAATCATGATAGCATACAGTTTTCATTTCATGTCATGCAGGTAGGGTGTTGCGATGGCACTATTGCAGTTTAGGGATTTTATGGTTGATTACCCTTTCTTTCTGTTTGTTTTTTTGACAGTTCACGGGCAGGACAGAATCCTCAAATATGAGTATCAACTCACTCATCGCAACCATAGGGGCATACTAATATACAGCAAACACATCTAATCTCCCTTCTGATACCCTAGTTGGTGCTTCACGGGTTTTAGAGATCAACCAAGGGGAACACGGATCCACCCTGCATACATCTGCTCACTCCATCACCTGTCATCTTCACACTTAAAGGGAGAGGCTTCAATTTCACAAGTTCATCACTCCAAAACTTCAGCTGCAAATTTCTTGGCTTGCCTCTTGGTTCAGCAACATGTGTCAGGTAATTCAGCCACAACGCTAAACCGAGAAACAAGTTTCTGGACACGAACATATCACAAGCTCTCGTATGTCTCAAGATAACGGGAACAATGTATGTGTCTAGACAAGCAATGGATCATTTCTAGCTATAATTAATAATATCTCGTAGTTGTTACTCTGTGCACATCTTCTGCCCGGACAATCACATGGTCTCATTATTACTTGCTTTAGCATATAGTGCTCAGCACCACATTGGGTGACACAACTTGAGGTTGAGAATGAGGGTGAATGTTGATAGGCAGGAGAGATAAGGGTCTGTGTGGATCTAGGAAAGATAGATGATTGAGGTATTAACTACAGAGGAACAAAGTATAGGTGATTTAATATCACATTTTCCCAATGAACTGTGTCTTGTAGGGCTCTAGAACAATAATTAAGCAGAAACTACTTGTCTCAACTGTAGTACAGTATATAAAATATTCTAAAGGACTTTGATATACTAAAAAGTGGTTGGTGCCCTCCATATATATGTATATTATATTACCGCAAAATATCTAACAAGTCTGAATTGATTTGGTGTTGCTACAGCTGTTCTGCAGCTGGGGTTGATCAGGGCCAACTGCCTGAAAAAAAAAAAAACAATTTTTATGGTGGCAAATTTACAAGAATTTTACATTTCCATGCCCTCCATATTGGGTTGAAGAAGTTATATTTCTATTTTCAGACAGAATGGCTACAATATGACTGAGTAATTGCAGTTCTCTTTTTGCCCGCGCGAACGCGTGTGCAATTTGGCGCGCGCCTTACGTACTGCAAACCGGTGTAATAATCGGGCGAAAGATGACAAATTCTGACTCACGTTCTTGGTATGTGCATGGACAATCACGGATATCAAATCCTGCATCAGGATGGTGGTCCGAAGATTCCAATACGACATCCACACACATCAGCTTGGGCCCAAACACGTCGCTCAAGGATCTTTCGAGGGGCACACGTGGCATACTCTCATCACTGAAGTCTTTCTCCATGTCGTGCTGCACATCTTGACACGAAAGTTTCTTAGAAGAAACGGAACTTCGGTCTGCCGATAAGGCTTCCCGAACGCGGGTGAAGGTGGACGATTCCTTCGGGACGTTAGTTGGCCCCGAGGTGTGTGGGAGACTTGGAGGGCCAGATGTGAGCTGGATAGGAGGATTATTAAGACCTTGTTCCAATGCATACCTGTGAACTTTCTCCACCTCACTCATCGAGGGAACACTGGTATTCTTGTCACTCTGATTGAGCGATCGAAACAATTTGCGACGTCTGGTTGCTGTACGAAATTTTTTTTAATAATCGGGCAAAGATGACAAATTCTCACTCACGCTCTTCGAATGTGCGTGGACAATCACGAATATCACATCCTGCATCAGGATGGCCCTCTAAAAAGGAGCGTATGGAAGGTTGCTACCTTGTTCGATGAAAATTTCTGCCTTTTTCTGTATGCCTTGATTTGGAGAATCCTTCGAAGCGACGTAACTTCGATACGCAGATAATGCTGCGCGGACGCGAGTTACAACAGCCGATTCTTTGGGTACTTTAATGGGATCCAAGGTGTATGGGAGGGGAGTCGAATGTCCAGATGGGAGGCACTCACGGGCATCGTGATCATGTTCCAATGAGGCAGTACTAATATTTTCCATTTTACTTGAAATTGAGACTTTTCCGGTTCTCTCCTTGAACCGTCGCCTGCGTGGTTTACATTCTAGATAAAAAATGAATCTTCATGCATAGGATTCGAAATGAAAAATATGACTTACGTTCTTCGGACGTGCTTGGGAAATCACCGACCTCGAAAATCCCCTCCAACTTCCGTCCCTCCAACTTTCGCTTTACATCCACAGAGGGTAGGTTGATATTTGGTGTCAAGGGTTGGGGGCTGTACGCATCGATATTAGAAGACTCTGCTTGAAGTTCTTCACGATTAAAGACAGGTAGATCCTCCATGGCTCGCCGTTCGACTTTCTTCTGACTCTTCCGTGGTTGGATACTATCTTGGAACGCATCTGTCTTAATCCCCCGCTTGAAGTCCGAATACGTGAGAATTTTAGAGGACCTTCTCTGGGTTGAGTGTGTAGTTACCACCTTCTCAATCCTCCTTGGCCGATGGCTCGCTTTAGGCTCCTCTTGCTTCAACGAGCCCCCCACGTCTACATACGGCAGGGTACCAGGGGAGTGGGAAGAGCGTGAAGCGAGGGGTGCAGCGATAATAAGCTTGGAAGACTCTAGGTGGATGTTCTTAGTATGTAAGAGAGGCAAACCACCGGTGATGGCTTTATCAGCTGCTAGCTGTACCTCTTGCTTCTCCTTTGGCGGGGAGATCTCTTTAAGCTCCTCTCGCTTAAACAAGGGAGATGTGCCCCTGGACGAACCCGCAATGACATTTGTTTTGGAGGAATGCGCCTTATTCTCTTCATGACTGGAATCATGTAGGTCAAGGGTTGGATGCGTCAATTTCTGCTGAATGCTCTTCAACTGAGAGATCACTTTAGGCTTCTCTCGCTTCAACACCTGGTGCACTTCTGCAACATGAGGCAAGATATCAAGGGGATCTGAAAAAAAAAATTAATAGTCGGGCAAAGATGACAAATTCTCACTCACGCTCTTCGAATGTGCGTGGACAATCACAAATATCACATCCTGCATCAGGATGGCCGTCCGAAAAAATCGTTTCTGACACGACTCCCTCTACCAACATGTGCGGATACTCTATGACATGGGGGGAGACGGCTGAGGCCGAGGATGTGGGGATGCTCCGCTTGGAAGATTCTGCTTGAATTTCTTCAGGGTCAAAGACAGGAAGTTCATTGTTGAGTATGAACCCTTTGTCTGGATGAGCAGCAGCTGGCTGTTTGGTGCTTTTCTTCTCTGGCTCAGGCTCGGACATACCCTCCAAGCACATAAGTTTCAGCCCAAAGACATGGTTCAATGACTTCTCCAGAGGAGCATATGGAAGGTTGCTAACTTGTTCCATGAAGATTTCTGCCTTTTTCTGTATGCCTTGATTTGGAGAATCGACCACCATATGCTATGAGCTTGTCCCACATAAGTTTGGATCTCCGCACACTATGGAGCTGATCTGCAACAGGCATCCACAAACCTGAGCAGCTGTTGTAGTGCATGTTTGCAGCTGTGTTTTGATAGCTGCTGCTGAAATCCGCTTGCAAGTGAGCACTGTGGGCTGGGGGAATGGAGATGGTGTGCGCAATTTGTTGAAGTGGGGTGTGAGGGATGGTTGTGGGAATGGGAATGGGTGCCATTGTGCCTCAAAAAGTGGGGCACTTTGCAGTGGGAGGGTGTTGGGATTGCCTGCAATAATGATATCTAGCATACATTTGATAGCCTGCAATAATGGCATCTGGGATACATTCTATCAATGATAAAATGTATCCCAGATGCCATTATTGCAGGCATAAGAGATAAATGGTTGCAGTGAACACCAAGCTTCCTTACCCAGGTGCTGCTGAGACACTGGCTGTTGAAAGCATCTGGTGGGGTATGCCATGGGAGAGAGTAAGGAAGCTTGATATTCACTGCAACCATTTATCTCTTATCATCACACCTAAGGAATGGCACGGGTTGGCACGGGTCACCGGTCGGTTGGGTGCGGGTGCGGGTCAAGCTGAGAGCACTCACAACCCGGCCCAACCCGCGGTGTCACGCGTGCGCGTATGACACGCACGCGCTGCATGCACACACGGTCGACACGAACGCGCTGGACGTGCATGTCGCCCTTGCGATTATTATCCCAACGAGCGTTCGACTGTTCGCCTTTGCAACTATTCAGGTCTGATATCAATTTGTACCAATATCATCTTCCTCAGACTACCAACCACCTTTCAAAACGCACTCTCACCTCCCCAAATCCCCAATCTTCCCCTTTCTCCCGGACAAACAATCAACCTCCTCAGTCTGCATTTAACAACACATCCCGGATCTACACGATATTCTTCCGATTTCCTGGCTCGCACCTACGTCCCCCTCTCCTTTCTTCCAATCCATACTTCTCTACCCTGTCTGGTGCGTCTCGCCCTTCCCAATATCACATTCACGCTCTCCCTAGCAGCTCCCGCCTGCTCTTCCCATACCTCCCGGAGCTTACCGAAACCGCGTTCCGCTCTATATGAGTACCTCATCTTGGTCCACGGTCTGGAAGCCTTCTCGTTTGGTCGGTGAATACAGCTGAGAAGAGGGGAGTTGGTGTAATTTGCCTCGAGATTTGTCGAGCCGAGGCTGAGACTCTTGCCATCAGGACCGAGCGACTTGAAGGAAGTGACCCAATCATGTTCAAAGATGGCTTTAATTATTTATTACGGCTATACGTCACCTTTGAATTCCAATGCTTTGTGTTGGATGAGGCGATGCAAGATGACCTTGGTGAGTCGGGGTGCCCCTGGCCTGTCCACAGAGGAACTAGTGGATTTGAACCGGGGATTCACACAAGAAATCAGCTCGTGCCTTACCATCCAACCTCCCATTATTCAATCGTACAAGAGGCTGACTGGTCGAAAGCTTGTTGGAACATTTGAAGAGACGGCGACACAATTCACCATTTTACAAACGTGAAGCGCAGTTGCAAGTCTCGCCTGTTAAACGAGTTGAAAAGGACCACTCTTGCGTTCCCCTTATCATGACGTTTATGATGTGGATGACAAATTAGACAAGCCAGGACCGAGTAGGCAGGAGTTGGTTATGGTAAGTCAGTTATGCACCCGTCGTGATTAACTTCACGATATCTGATGCATGGTTTCATGGCCCAAAGGAAAGTCGAGAGAAGAACTGTATAAAAAGAAGAAACAAGAGCTTAGAAATCTGAAGGCCCAGCTGTAAGTCGACTTCTAGTATTGTTATTAATACCAATATATATTTACTAATCATAAAATAGGAAAGCTAACCGCAGGAGAGCATCGGAAGCTGATTCTCCTGGATGTTATACACCAGACTAAGAACACTTGATTTGACATAGATTATCACAAATATAACTCAGTTAAAAAGGGATATCAACTGATATTGAAAGAGATGCTACCTATAACAAATATAACTACCAAGATAATTAGCACTAGCATAATGCCTGAATTAAAGGGCACATACCTCAGGGATATCACCTGAGGTATAGTACTTAGGTCTGCGTATACTTATATGGGGAAAGATAATAAGGAATCACGACAATAAGGAATCGAGAATGGGAAAACAATGGAGACAAGAACAGTAGAGATAAGTCATCCTAATTAAGAACAATAGAAGGAACCTGGGATCCTGAGCCTGTGCTAGCCTCCATCTACAACATAGATTGCTGAATTTTCTCAAGACATGAGCTCATTCATATGTTGTGACGAGGGGCAGAAGGAGCGGGAAGAGAGAGGGGAGGAAAGGGAGGAGAAAGGACCGGGGACAGGTACACGCGGGTAGGACGGCCAAGGAACATAGAGAGAGGGAATCCAGGGCACACGAACAGTTAGTAAAAACCCATAGACATATTACTGATACAACTCACGCAATGATATGACTGGAAATGGATGGGTGATGAAGCGACTTATGATAAACATGCATGCAGCTGGAGGAACGAAGGAGATGAAGGAACAGGATCAGAGGGTGAGGGATGAAGGGGAAAGGATTAGTAGAGGAAGAGATTGCAATGGACATAGGAACGGACTTATGCCACAAAGAATGACACATGACCATGCCTACATGCTGTGTTTGAGGAAAATATGATGAGAAGTTAGAGGGGTTTCCAATTGGGATAGGATCTAGGTGAAGGTACTCACTGATGACGATGAAGATTTAGGTGTACAGCATAGTTTGATACAGGGCATGGTCGATGACATGGAAGGGCAATCACAAAACAGGGTGGCAACTCTGCATCCAAATCGAGAATGCTGCCACTGCATTAGGAAGGGATTGTTTTACCATACTATGGCTCATTCACATATAAAACTAGGTAGTTACTAGAATATAGTTCAGTTCCAATCTCATCCATCTCTTGATCGACTGTTAAACTCAATGCTTGTGTGCACAATAGAGTCAACAAATATTTTGACCATCTTATCAAGTACCAGACACACCGGGATAACATTCTTAGGTGTAGTACACCATATCTACAGCATTTTCTCTCATACACCTCTACACCTTGAGTACCCCACAGTATTCACTCCTACCCAGTCAACTGTGCACCACCTTCCCAGCACAGTGCTTAAAGACATCAATATATGTTGAGCATACCACACATATATAGATTCAACAAACCATGCAAATACGATAAAATACAGAAAATACATTAACAAAAACATGCATAACCACACTACCATTTCCCCTAGCTTATAATTTATAGATTAAAAGTTTCACTGACTCAAATAGCATACACACTTCCAAGGCACAATGTTAACAAGTTTGGAGACCTAAAGCCAGAGCTAGATGGGGAGAATTGGGGATCATGGAAGAGGAAGATGATAGCAATGATAAAGGAAAGAGATCTCAATGGAACAGATATGGAACCTACGACTGCCACAGGAACAGAAACACTTGCTCAACTTCAAAGCAAGTGGAAGACCAGGAAAAACTCGACATATTATCAAATTCTCATATGTATCTCATCAGAACTACAAACCAAGATTGAAGAAACTATGATTGCATCAGAAGCCTGGAAAATACTACTCAACCATTTTGAATCCAAGGACCCAAGTAAAGTCAGCATCATCCAAAAATAATACAAACATTACCACATGATGGAAGGAAAATAGGTCAGGTCCTATATTACTACAATGAAGGAGTATAGAGAGCAAATCAAATGAATGGGTGGAGATATCGCCGATTCCACTCATGCCACCACACTGCTCAGGAATGTACCAGAATCTTAGAAGCCGATCACACAAGTCATACGGATGATCACCAGCATACCTAGGGAAATCAAAACTCATCTTGAGGCACATGAAGTGGATCTAATCACACTAGAAATGGAACACATGGCATATCAGCATTCATCACTCAGCCTAGACCACAAAGACAGTTGGCAGTTATTAAGTCCGCATGTCAGGCGCTGACAGTAAAGCAACCGATCTCAGCCATGTTCCAAATCAGACTCCGACGGCGCTCATCCCATATCACCTTCACTGTCGCCACATCACACAGCCAACCATTCTATTCAGTACACCAATCCTCAGACTCCCAATTTGTCATCATGTCTTCTTCAGAGCTCATTCCCATGCAATGCTACAACACCCAGGACACACGCATCCAGGCAGAACCATTAACATATCATTATCTTCGCGTACCCCCACCAGCACATTTCTCATTCAGAAGACGATCCCATCCAATCTACACTCAGTCATATGTGATAGGAGATGCAGTCTATTTCCCAGAAAGTCAAGAACCATACATATTTCTTGGAATGGCGTCTAGACCAGCATATCGTGATAGGAGTAGAGTGGAATACGAGGCAGAGTTCAGGGCACCATCCCATCCTGATTACCCCGCCCACTCCATTTGACTCTCTCTTAAACACAAAATGAGAGTGCACGACCGTATACCCATTAGTCCTCCTACTCCCAGACCCCTATCCTTGGATTGGATACTGGAGAAATTGCGGAAGATATGTTGCCTGTGACCTAGAAATACTCCGAGATGACTCAGTCCCCTCATTCATCCTAAGGCCCCTCAGGAGTAGTGGACAAGGTTGTTAGACATTTATTGGTAGACT